>PISX010005532.1:0-106706 GCA_004024625.1 Mellivora capensis | reverse complement strand
CCATGTGCACTTGAGAAGAATGAGTATTCTGTTGTTTTAGGGTGGAATGTTCTGTATATATCTATGAGGTCCATCTGGTCCAATGTGTCATTCAATGCTTTTGTTTCTTTATTGATTTTCTGCATGGATGATCTATTACTGAGAGAGGCGTGTTAAGATCTCCTACTATCAATGTATTCATATCAATATGACTCTTTATTTGCTTCTACCTTTTGCTATTGTGAATGCTGATATGAGCGTGAGGGAAGATACCTTGAAGGTATCTCTTCAAGGCCTTGCTTTCTTGTGTTCAGAGCACATACCCAGAAGTGGAATTGTGAGGTCATATGGTAATTCTATACTTAATTTGTGGAGGGAGGAAATACCCTACGGTTTTCCCCAGCGACTGCTCGGTTTTACATTCCCGCCAGCCTCCCTGTGGGAGGGCTCCAATGTCTTCACATTCATGCCAACACTGGTTGTTTCCTGATAGTAGCATCCCAATTCATGTGAGGTCCCATCTCACTGTGGCTTTGATCTGCATTTCCCTAATATCTGTGCCTTTTGTGGTGTGAGGAGGGGCCTACCCTCCCATCAAGAGTGGCGTTTGTGCTGGTTTATGCCTTACTTTGGTGGTTAGGATGCCGCTGCCAGTTTCCAGCCTCGACCAAAAGAGACCCGGCAAGCATCTCTGCTTGTGTTAACTCAGCTACTGTGTGAAAAAGCTGAGGCTAAGCTGCTGGAGGATGAGAGACACGTGGCCCAGTTACTCCCGTCCCCCAAGAGCTGTCAGGCATGGGCACGTGGCTGTGCCAGACCTGCCAGCCCAGCCGAGCTGCCACGTGACTGCAGCTAGGATCAGCCAAGCCTGGCTCAGCTCGGAACCACCCAGCGGACCCAGCATCATGGGTAAGTCTTCAGTAAGTATTTTTTTTTAAGTAACTATATTTTTTTTAAACCTCCATGTTTGGGAATGGCTTGTTATATAACAATTGCTTACCCATACATCACTGTCCCAGCTCCTGCCCCAGGGTTTTATTCTCTGCATTCCATGGACTTACTAATTTAGGACAGGTGAAACTTCCACCTAATTCCTGGAAGAAAGCAGTCCAACTCTTTCTCTGCCATCTAGCAGGAAGGACTCTTTTGGAACACCAATCTTACCCCCGCACCCTCCCAAGTTTTATTGAGATGCAGTGGACACGCATCACCCTATCAGTTTCGGGGGTGCAGTATAAAGGTCTGACTTACATATATTTTGAAACGATCACCGCAGTAAGTGTAGCTAACATCCATCCCCTGATATAGATATAATACAAAGAGATGGGGGGGGAAACAATTTCTCCTTGTGATGAGAAATAGTTCTTACCAACTTTCACAGATGTTCTACAAGAGTGGTAACTCTAGTCACCATGTTGTACATCACAGCCCTCAGATCTATTTACCTTCCACCTCAAAGCTGGTACCTCGTGACCACCTTCCCCCTATACCCCCCTCCCTACCCTCTGCCTCTGGTAACTGTGCATCTTTTTCTATAAGATTTTGTTGTTGTTGTTTTAGGATTCCACAGATCACAGACCTCATACAGTATTTGTCTTTCTCTGACTCATTTCATGGAGCGTAATGGCCTACAGGTCCAACCATGTCACAAAGAGCAGGTTTTCCTTGTTGTTTTTTTTTAATGGCTGAGTAATATTCCATTGTAAATAGGTGTGTGTGTGTGTGCGCGCGCGCGTGCATATACATATGTATGCACACAACGTACCACAACTCCTTTATCCATTCATCCGTTGATGGACACTTCAGTTGCCTCTTGGCCATTGTGAATAACGCTGCAGTGAATGTCCAGACATCTTTTCAAGTTAATGGTTTCATTTCCTTTGGATATATTCCCAGAAGTACAATTGTTGGATCATATGGTAGTTCTATGTTTTGATTTTTCGAGGAAGCCTCCCTGTTTTCCATACTGGCTGCATTAATTTACATTTCTTACCCAAAGTACACAAGGGTCCCCTTTTCTTCACATCTTTACCCGTATTTGTTATATCTTGGCTTTTTGGTGATGGTCATTGTAACAGGCGTGAAGTGATATCCCTCCTAGTTTTGATGTGCATTTCCCTGACAGCTAGCAGTGCTGAGCGTCTTTTCATGTGCCTGTTGACCACTCACATATCTTCTTTGGAAAAATGTCTATTCAGGTTCTTTGCTCCTTTTTTTTTTTTTTTTTAAGTAAGCTCTATGCCCAGTGTGGGGCTTGAACTCATGACCCCAACACCAAGAGTAATACGCATCATTGACTGAGCCAGTCAAGCACCCCATTTGCTCCTTTTTTAATTGATTTTTTTTTTTTTTTTTTGCTGTTGAGTTGTATGAGTTCTTTATATTCTTTGGATATTAAGCCATTATTTGTTATATGGTTTGCGAATATATATTTTTTTCCCATTCTGTAGGTTGTCTTTGCGCTCTGTTGATGGTTTCTTTTGCCTGTGCAGAAACTTTTTAGTTTGACATAGGCCCTCCTGTTTATTTTTAATATCGTGGCTTGCACTTTAGGTGTCATATCCAAAAAGTCATTGCCAAGAGCCAAAGCAAGGAGCTTTTTTCCTATATTTTCTCCTAGAAGCTACATGATTTCAGGTCTCATATTTAAGTCTTTAATCCATTTTAAATTGATTTTTTTAAAGATTTTATTTATTTATTTGACAGACAGAGATTACAAGTAGTCAAGAGAGGTAGGCAGGGAGAGAGAGGAGGAAGCAGGCTATCCGAGGAGCAGAGAGCCCGATGTGGGGCTCGATCCCAGGACCCTGGGATCATGACCTGAGCCGAAGGCAGAGGCTTTAACCCACTGAGCCACCCAGGCGCCCCTTAAGTTGATTTTTATGAGTGGTGTAAGCTAGTTTCATGCTTTTACATATGAATATCCGATTTTCCCAGCACCATTTGTTGAAGAGACTGTCTTTTCTCCACTGAATATTCTTGGCTCCCTTGTCCCTCTAAATATTAGTTGACTGAATATTCTTGGGTTTATTTCTGGGCTCTCTGGAATCCCAGTCTTTAATTACTGCTCTTAATGCGATGCTGTTGGTCCAATCCTCCCGTGGGCCCCGGGGCCCTGTGACACCCATCGTGTATTTACCTTCCTGTCTTCCCAGAAGGCGGGCAGTCATTAAGCAAGCGTGACTGAGCTCCATGCCGACTTCTGTGTGCCCCTTTCCCAAAAGATTTATGAAAGTTAGGAAAGAGAACAACTAAGTCTGTACACTTCCCTTGGAGAGTGCTTCTTCCAGTTTCAAGACCTTCCATAGAGGCTGGAGGAGTGTTCACTATTAATATGCTCCCAGGCAGATCTAAGATGTAGTCTGTTTTGGAAATGGAAGTCAGGATGCCCCCAGAAAGGCTCCAGCAGGTGAAACACCAGGGCAGATGTACGTATTAGGCAGATTCCTCCTGGTGGTCACCCCCGCTGGCTTCCCAGGGTTCTGCCACCCCACCCCTCTCCCTTTACCTTCCTCCCAGGTGAAGTCAGGCCTTGCCCCTGATTTTCCCTTGATGTACTTGAGGTTGTCACCCACTCACTTGCTATCTCGTCCACTAGCCCAGAAGCTCCCTGCAGCTAGCACAGGACCTAGGACAGCCAGTGTGGTGACAAAGAGCACGGCCCATGACCGTCAGACTCCCAGGGTTCAACGCCCTTACCCTCATCCCCACCTTGCAAACCTTGGGCAGGTGGCCCAGCTCTTCTACAGTTGTGTTTCTCATCTATAAAGTGGGAATGACAGTAGCACCTGCTTCACCAGGTGTTGTGAGGTTTCAATGATGGCAGTATACAGGAGGCAGTACGTGGACGGGCACTGGGTGTCCACGTGTGTTTTGTTAATTATTAAAATTAAATTAAATTTTTAATTCAGGTCTAATGCACAGATCTTAAGTATGTATGCATGTGCGCGTTTGCCAAATCAAGGCATGGAGCCTGTCCATCGCTTCAGAAATGAGTTGTCCTTTCCCAATTAATTCCCCTCCCCACTAGAGGCCACCACTGCATTTCTAAAAGGACCGATTGCTTTCTGTCTGTTCTTGGACTTCAAGGAAATGGAATCGTATGTTTAATGCACTGTTTCTGTGTCTGGCTTTTTCCATTCAACATTATGCCTTCTGGATTTGTGTCTCCAAGTTTATTACTGCTGCTCCTCCATTTTTTACACCCTCCTGTTGATGGGCAGGTGGGGAACTTCCAGCCTTGGAGCTATTATAAATAAGGCTCCTGGGAATTGTCTACAAGGTGGGTTTTGCCCACATATCATTTTACTTGGGTAAATAGTGGTGGGATTGCTGAGTCACAGAGCGGATCTAATTGTATAAGTAACTCTCAAACAGTCCTCCAAAGCAGTTGTCCCAGTCCACACTCTGCTAGCAAGGAAGGGGTGTTCCGGTTGTTCCTCAGCCTGGGAACACTTGGGGTTGTCACTCTTACTTGTTTCAGCTGGTCTGGCAGGTGGGAAACAGTGTCTCATTGTGGCATTTCTTCACATTTCTCTGATGACTGATGATGGCATGCACTTCTGACGTACTGTTCATTTTTACCCACTTTTTTTTTTTTTAATCACATTGTCTTCTCAGTATTGATTTGTTGGTGCTTTAAAATAAATCCTGGAGGGCGCCTGGGTGGCTCAGTTGGTTGAGCGACTGCCTTCGGCTCAGGTCATGATCCCAGACTTCCAGGATCGAATCCCGCATCGGGCTCCCAGCTCCTTGGGGAGTCTGCTTCTCCCTCTAACCTTCTCCCCTCTCATGCTCGCTCTCACTCATTCTCTCTCAAATAAATAAATAAAATCTTTAAAAAAATAAATCGTGGAAATAGTCCCTTTGTCAGAGACAAGTATTGGGAATATTTTCTCCCAGTGTATGTCTTGCCTATTCACTTTTTTTTTAACTTTTTTTTAAAAGATTTTATTTATTTATTTGACAGACAGAGATCACAAGTAGGCAGAGAGGCAGGCAGAGAGAGAGGGAAGCAGGCTTCCTGCTGAGCAGAGAGCCCAATGTGGGGCTCGATCCTAGGACCCTGGGATCGTGACCTGAGCTGAAGGCAGAGGCTTTAACCCACTGAGCCACCCAGGCGCCCCTTTTTTAACTTTTTAAAGCAACTTTACGGGATGACTGGGTGGCTCAGTCGGTTAAGCATCTGCCATCAGCTCAGGTCATGATCCCAGAGTCCTGGGATCAAGTCCCGCATCGGGCTCTCTGCTCAGTGGGGCGTCTGCTTCTCCGTCTCCCTCTGCCTCTCTCTCGTGCGCGCTCTCTCTCTCAAGTAAATAAGATCTTTAAATAAATAAATAAAACAACTTGGGCATGTGATTGATAAATGATAAACTATATATTTAAAGTATATAGACGGATACATTTTGACATGTATGTCAATATGTATATACGTACATTTGTACATGTGTGTGTATGTATATAAACACTGTGAAGACCATCATCATCATCAAGACACTACACTTATCTGTCACCCCTCCCCCAAAGTTTCCTGGTGCCCCTCTGTGACTCTTCCCTTCCTGCAACTGCCTCTCCTGTCACCCATCCCCAGACACCCATTTATCTATTTCCTGTTGCCATAAAGGAGTTGGCACGGTCTAGACTTTTGTGTAAATGGAATCATACAGCATTACTCTTTTTTATGTCTGGCTTCTCTCACTCGGCAGAATTAGTTTGAAATCCACCCATGTTGCAATGTGCGTCAGTGCTGCGTTCATTTCTGTTGCCGAGATGTACTCCGTTTTACGGCTACACCGCATTTTGTCTGTCCACTCATCCAGTGATGGACGTGCAGGTTGTGTCAGCCAAAGCCACTGTGAATATTTATATACAAGGCTTTGTGACAAATACTTTCATTTTCTGGGCAACTACCAACTATCCACGAGGATGCCCAAACATGTCGTAGGTATATGTTTGACTTTTTAAAAACTGCCAAACTGATTTCCAAAGGGGCTGTGCCATTTTACATTCCCACCAGCCTAGGATTCCACTTCTTCTGTGTCCTCATCAGTGTTGGGTGGTCTTTTTCATCCTCGCCATTCCAGTCAGTACGTACTGGTAGCTCACTGCGATTCTGATGTGCATTTCTTGAATGACTAACAAGGTTGAGTGTCTTTTCAGGTACTTATGTGCCACGTTTATCTTTGGTGAAGGGTCTGTTCAAATCTTTTGTGTATTTTCTTATTCCCTGGCTTGTTTTCTTATTGAGTTTGGAGGGTAATTTATATATTCTGAATACATAGCCCTTTAACAGATGTATGATTTGCAGATATCTTCTCCTGGTCTGTGGATTGTCTTTCCATCCTCCTACCAGGGTCTTCAAGGAGCAGAGATTTTAAAATTCTGATGAATTCCAGTTTGTCCATTTTTTTTCTTGTTTGGTTTTGTTATTTAGAAATCTCTGCCTGCCCCAGGTCACAAAGGTCTTCTCCCGTGTTTTCTCTAGAAGGTTTATGGTTCCAGCTATGATAGCTCTCAAATTATTTTTTAGGTATGGGTTTGATTACCCAGTTGTTATAGCATCAGCCATTAAAAAGTTTTCATTTTTTTTAAATTTTATTTATGTATTTGAGAGAGAG
Source organism: Mellivora capensis (assembly GCA_004024625.1). Classification (NCBI taxonomy): domain Eukaryota; kingdom Metazoa; phylum Chordata; class Mammalia; order Carnivora; family Mustelidae; genus Mellivora; species Mellivora capensis. The sequence continues at coordinate 100,110 of PISX010005532.1, read as the reverse complement.
CGTAAGCAGGGGAGTGGTGCAGAGGGAGAGGGGGAAGCGGATTCGTACAGGCTCGATTCCAGGACCCTGAGATCATGACCTGAGTCGAAGTCAGACACCCAACCGACTGAGGCACCAGGTGCCCCCAAAATTTTTCATTTCTTACTTGAATTACCTTATCATCTTTGTAAGTCAATTGGTTATATACGGCAGGGTCTATTTCTAGACTGTCCTGGTTCTGCAGATCTGTCTGTTCTTACGTCAGTATCATAAATGGTTGATTATTAACTTTATAGTGAGTCTTTCAGAAGTTTAACTCATCTGAATCTATTTCACAAAACTGTTTTGGCTGTTCTAGAGCCTTTGCAACTTCACATACATTTTAGGGTCAGCTTGTCAATATCTACTAAACAGCTTTGCTGGTTTTGTTTGTTTCTTGGATTTGCATTGAAATTTTAGTTGAATTTGGAAAAAATGGACACCTTTAAATTTTCCAGTCCTCTAGTGCGTGAACATAATGTATCTGCCCGTTAATTTAAATCTTTACTATCTCTCACTGTTGTCCGTAGTTTCCAGGGTAGAGATCATGTGCTGCTTTCATTAAATTCATTTCTAAATATTTTGGTTTTGTTGCTATTACAAATGGTGTCCTTTTACATCCTTTTCTACTTGCTTGTTGCTAATATATATAAACACAAGTTTGGAAGACCAATCTTGTATTGTGAATTCACTTAATTTTTCTAAGTTTTTTTTTTCTTTTCTTTTTTTTTTTTAAGATTCTTTAGGTTTTCTGTATACAAGATCATGTTGCCTATGGATAAAAACAGCTTTATTTCTTCCTTACAATATGTGTTTTGTTGTTACTTTGCTGCACTGGCTAGAATTTATGGATTGATGTTGAGTAGAAATGATGAGATTAGACATCCTTGCCTTGTTGCCGATGTGGAGGAAAGCCTTCATGTTTCACTATTTCCAAGTTTTACTAACACCAAGCTTGTTGTTAACTACATGTATTTCATACATGCACCTTATTAGCCTGAAGACATTCCCTTCTCTTCTTACTTTGCTGAAAATTGTTATCACCAATGCATACTGAGGGGCGCCTGGGTGGCTCAGTCTGTTAAGTGTCTGCCTTCGGCTCTGGTCATGATCCCAGGGTCCTGGAATTGAGCCCTGCGTGGGGCTCTCTGCTCATTGGGGAGCCTGCTTCTCCTTCTCCTCTGGGTGCCCATCCCCCTGCTTGTGTGTGCACTCTCTCTCTGTCAAATAAATAGAATATTTTTAATAAAACACAAATGGAGGGCGCCTGGGTGGCTCAGTGGGTTAAACCTCTGCCTTCAGCTCAGGTCATGATCTTAGGGTCCTGGGATCGAGCCCCGCATCGGGCTCTCTGCTCAGCAAGGAGCCTGCTTCCCCCTCTCTCTCTGCCTGCCTCTCTGCCTACTTGTGATCTCTGTCAAATAAATAAATAAAATCTTAAAAAAAAAACAAATACAAATGGATATTGAATGTTCTCAAATGATTTTTTCTGCCTTGAGGAGATGGTCCTGTTATCTTGCCCTTTTATCTTGTTAATTGGATGATGTATATTGATTGAGTTTTGAATGTCAAACCAAACTTGCATTCCTGGGATAAGTCACTGGATTCTATTTCCTAATATTTTGTTAAGGATTTTTGCATTTCTCGGGGCGCCTGGGTGGCTCAGTGGATTAAGCCACTGCCTTCGGCTTGGCTGATCCTGGGGTCCTGGGATCGAGCCCCGCATCGGGCTCTCTGCTCAGCGGGGAGCCTGCTTCCTCCTCTCTCTCTGCCTACTTGTGATCTCTGTCTGTCAAATAATAAATTTTTAAAAATCTTTAAAAAAAGGATTTTTGCATTTCTAGTTATGAGGGATATTGAACTGTAATTTTTGTTTTTTATAATGTTTGGTATCAGGGTTATGTTAGCCCACTGAAGAGCGTGGGGAAACATTCCTATCTCTTCTGTGCTCTGGAAGAGATCGTGTAAATTACATTATTTCTTCCATAAAGTTTGATAGAATTCCCACAGAGAAGCCATCCTTTCTCGGAATGTTCTTTGTGGGACAGTTTTTATTGCAAATTAAAATATTTTTTTAGCTGTCAAGGATCATTCATATCTTTAATTTCCTTCTGTTTTGGCAAGCTGTGTTTTTCAAGGGATTTATCAATTTCATCTAGGTTGCCAAATGAAGCTGTTCATGATATCGAAGACTTTAACGCCTCCTTCCAGTGGACAAGAAAGTGAAATGAGGCATCAGTGAAGATACGGAATATTTAAATAACACTCTCAACAAAACTGTCTGAATCGGTAGGTATAGAATATTATGCTGAACACTTACAGGACACACATTCTTTCCAAGTGGTCACGGAATATTCGCTGTATGTATACCACATGTGGGTCCATAAAATCTCAAAAACCATATTAAATTAGATATTAATGAAAATACACTCTTCTTCATACCTGTTGGATGCTAACGAGTGTTGACAAGGGTGTAGAGAAATTGGAGCCCTTATGCATTAATGTAACATGGTGTAACTGCTGTGGGGAATAGTACAGCAGTTCATCAAAAAAGTAAAAATCAGAAGATCCAGTAATTCCACTTTTGGGTATATACTCAAAACAACTGAAGGCAGGCTCTCAAAGGGCTCTTTGCACACCCACGTTTATGATAGTGGTATTTTGCACAGTAGCGAAGAGCCAAGAGGAGGAAGCAAGCCAAGAGTCCATCAGCCAACGAATGGCTAAACAAACATGATCCATACATATGACAGAATGTCATTCAGCTTTAAAAAAGAAGGGAATCCTGACACACGCTCCAGCATGGATAAACTTTGAGGACATTGTGCTACCTGAAATAGCCAGTCACAGAAAGACAAATTCCTTTCATATAAAGTTCCTAGAGATGGACTCTTGGGTGGCCAAGTCAGCCGAGTGTCTGACTCTCGATTCCAGCTCAAGTCATAATCCCAGGGTTATGATATCGAGCCCCTCATCGGGCTCCGTGCTCAGTGGGGAGTCTGCTTGAGATTTTCTCTCCCTCTCTCTCAATAAATCAATAAATAAAATCTTAAAAAACAAAGTCCCTAGAGCCAAATGCAGGGAGACACAAAGTAGAATGGTATCTGGCAAGGGTTCAGGGGAGAGGGCAGTGGGACGTGTTGTTTAATGGGGGCAGAGTTCCAGTTATGTAGGGTGAAAGAGTTCTGGAGACAGGATGGGGACCTTTGCACGCAACTGTGAATGTGCTCAGTGCCACTGAGCTGGGCACTTTAAAAAGGGGAAGGAGGTGGTCTTTTTGTTACGTTTACCGCAATTAAAAATAAAATTAAAAAGCGATCCTCACTAAGATAAGAGACACTTTTTTTTAAAAGATTTTATTTATTTATTTGACAGAGAGAGAGATCACAAGTAGGCAGAGAGGCAGACAGAGAGAGAGGGGGAAGCAGGGTCCCTGCTGAGCAGAGAGCCCGATGTGGGGCTCGATCCCAGGACCCTGAGATCATGACCTGGGCCGAAGGCAGAGGCTTAACCCACTGAGCCACCCAGGCACCCCCGTAAGAGACTCTTAATGTCACAAAATAAACTGAGGGGGACCAGGGGGAGGGGGTTAGGGAGAGGGTGGTGGGGTTATGGACATTGGGGAGGGTATGTGCTATGGTGAGTGCTGTGAAGTGTGTAAACCTGGCGATTCACAGACCTGTACCCCTGGGGCTAATAATACATTATATGTTTATAAAAAAAAATTTAAAAATTAAAAAAAAAAGCGATCCTCAAAATCTCAACAACACTTGACTGTTAAACAATCCACTTTTAGATAGTGATGAATGAAAAAGTCACAAGGGAATTTGGAAATATTTTGGAACCGAAAGCAAAAACAGAGCATCTTGAATTTGTGAGACGCCAGGAAAGCGGTGCTTAGAGGAAATTGGCGGCTCTTATGTTGGTTCATTTGTGTGTGTGTTGGCTGGATTGGACCACAGGGGGTGCACACACGTTTGGTCGAGCAGCATTCTAGGTGTTTCTGTGAGCGTGTTTATGGGTGAAATGAACATCTGAATTGGTACCTGAGTAAAGCAGATTGCCCTCCCCAGAGTGGGTCTGATCCCCTGAAGACCTGGAGAAAACAGAAAGCTGGGTAAGAGGGAATTTCTGTTGACTGATTACTTGGGCTGTGACATCGGTCCCCTGTTTCAGACTAGAACTTACAAGTAGGCTCTTCTGGTCTTAGACCTTCAGACGCAGACTGCACCTACACCAATGGCTCTCTGGGGTATCTAGCTTCCCTTCCATAGACCTTAAGATTTGCAAGCCTTCATAACCATGTGTGTCATTCCTTATAATGAATTTCTTCATACCCGCACACGCAGGCATACATACACACACATACGCATACCCTATTGGTTCTGTTTCTCTGGAGAGCTCTGCTAATACAGCTCTAAACAGTTCTATCAGAAAAGAATTAACTTTTAATAAAGTACAGAATCAGCTCTCTAAGGACAGGCAGTCCTGTAGTCAGTATGTGGAAGAGCCCAGTAAATGCAGACAGCCAGCTCCGGAGTCTGGAGCTTAACCTCCAGGCTGCATCTCGGCTTACGTGCCTTCCATTGGCTTGTGTCAAGTTTGCAGAGGACGGCAGTCGGGAAGAAGGTGGTGGTCAGGCTAATCCTGTGTGGTGCTCCCGAGGGCAGACTTTGGACCAGTGGATGGAGAGCAGCTCTCGTTAGCAAGGCAGATTTGGAATTGACATAGAATGCAGGACAGGCTGGGTGAAACGGCAGTGAATCCTTTGTCCCTGGAGGTATTTAAGAGCAAAGTCAGACAATAACTTGTCTCTACTCACAGGCAAACCCTGTAATTGATGTTCAAACCAGGATTTAATGGACACTCTTCAAAAAGCTATCATGTTCTGCCTAATTTATCTTGGTTTTTTTTTTTAAGGATTATTTTTTTACAAGTCATAATTTTCTGGTTCTTGGTCTAAAGACCATGAAGATATTTAAAATAGGAACATGGTCCATTTCCCTGCATTTCCCTGCCTGACAGAAATGTTTAAACAAAATTGTCTTGCCCTCAGGAGTACGGAGAGGACATTCTAACTTCACCCCTGTCTCAGCCCCCAACTACATTGGCCCCAAGTTCTGGGTCAAGCTCTGTGGGATCATGGGCATGGTACTTTACCGCTCTTGGTCTCAATGTGCCCATCTCTAAGAGGGGTGTAAGAACCAAAGACCCAAGGGTTTGTTTGCTGGGTCTCTTAAACTACTTTCCCAATTGTCGTGTCTTGTGCTTTGATTTTCAGTGAGGATAAAAAGATCATGCATGAAAACAGCATCTGAAAAGTCAAAAGCTGAGTGCACACAGAGGGTGTAATTTTCTCCTGTCTGGGAGAGAAAAAAAAAACACCCCAGAATATCATTTCTTTAGCATCCAAATGCAGCCCTTTTTTGTCTAAAGACACATTTAGTTCTGTGACAGGCAAACATCATCCCACCTCGGGAATCAAAGATTGGCATTTGAGAACAACAAAATGTTTCATGGCAGCTCCAGGACAAGTTTTTTACTTTGCTTTCTCTCTTTCTCTCTTTTTTTTAAAAATGACTAATATATCCTTGGGTCAGTGTGTCCCTGAGCTGACCTTAGCAACATAAAACTGAGACTAATTAGTGTGGAGATAATACAGATGGGTCCACTTCCTGTTTTCATGGACGTCTCAAACTTGGAGAATAAAAACCAGAAAAGAATTCTACTTTTTAAAAAATACGTCATTGGGAATATCCTTGGCAGTGGCCTGGATGTCAGGAGAACTGGGTTTTAATTCTCAGCCTACCCAAATCATAAGAGACTCTTAACTATAGGGAACAAACTGAGGGTTGCTGGGGGTGGGGGTTGGGGTAACTGGGTGATGGACATTAGGGAGGGCACTTGAAATAATGAGCACTGGGTATTATATAAAACTGATGAATCACTGACCTCTACCTCTGAAACTAATAATAACACTATATGTTAATTAGTTGGATATTAATAAATTTTAAATTAATTAATTAATTCTTAGTCTACCCACCAAGTGGTCCTGAGTCCCTTCAAAAGCCACTTATCTTGTTCAGTTTCCAAACCTGTAAAGGGAGTTGGTCTTACTTACCTATTTTGACATAACAGAAAAAAATAATGTATTGATCTCTGCCCCCAGTTCCTGGCACAGAGCTCCTAAAACCTTTGTAATTTCCTGTGCCATAAGAGCACTGGGAACATCTTTTGTTCTAATATTTGGTCTTTGACTCCAGTTCCTGACACAGAGCTCCTAAGTCTCTTGGCATTGCCTGAATGACGGAGGGGTGTCTTTGTTCTAGTGAGGTGACTCTTGGTGGGCTCCTCCATAGCTTCAGGCTGGAGGCTGGTCCCCAGAGAGACCAAGCTGTGGTCAGAAGCTTGGAACTTTCAGCTCGCCCCACCCCAGTCCTCCAGAGAGGGGAGGTGAGCTGGAGATTGAGTTGATGATCTCTCACGCCTGCATGAAGAAGCCTGTGTAAACCCCCCAAACCGGGCTGTTCAGGGAGCTTCCGAGTTCCCCAACACACCCACGGGCCCGGAGAATGACACACTGCAATTTCACAGGGACAGAAGCTCCTGTGTGTGGGACTCTTCCTGAGTTTGCCCCATGGACCTCTATGTTTAGCCTTTATACTAAACCGGTAAGTGTAAGTTACTGTTTCCTTGAGTTCTGTGAGCCGTTCTAACAGGTTTTTCAAACCTGAGGAGGGGATCATGGGAACCTCAGCTTAGACCTGATCAGTGAGAAGTTTAGGTGACAAGCTGAACTCATGATTGGGGTCTAAAGTAGGGACAGTCTCGTGGGCCTGAACCCTAACCTATGTCCAGGTCAATGGTGTCAGAAGTGAATGGGATGGTAGGACACCCAGATGGTGTAGAATGACTCGATGTGTGGAAAATCCACACCTCTGGCATCAGAAGGGAAGTTTGGTAGCTATGTGAGAGCGAAGTGGAAACACAGGAGTACACAGGAGTATGCACCTGCCAAGCCGTGAAGAGGAAATTACATTAGGAAAACAGCTCTAACCCTATAAAGAGTTCAGCACCCAGCAGAAAAGGTCCACACTTCTTGCTTTAGAAGGATCCCCTGGGACACGTCCCCCCACTCGCACCCCTACTTGACACTGGGTTGGGGGTTGTCTGATGGGTTCCCAGAACGTCCTCTATTTTCCACTATTCTAGGGTAACTTGCATTCTATTACTTTAAACTTTAATTTATTTTTGTTTACAGCCATTAGACATGTTCTTGCAAAAATCCAAACTCTTGGAAAATATGTAGGCAGAGCTGTTTTGTGTCCCAAATGAAAACCTTGGTTTTCAGCCTTCCCCACTCGACGGTTGAAAGTTCTGGTTACCAGTTCAGATGAAGGGTGGGAAGTCCCCCTCCCCTCCCCCCACACCACCAAGCAATGTTCCAAGGCCCACTCAGTGTCCTACAATTCAACCCCATTCTGACACTCCCCACTCAGGATAGCATTGGATCCCACCGGTCAAGGGCACAGTCCCACAAGACTGCCCTCCACTTCAGATGCCAATTGAAAGTCCAGGTTGTCACCTGTGCCTCTGATCAATGGGCTATAAATCAGAGATTCCCTCAACCCACCTCTTCAGGTTCCATTAATTTGCTGGAGCCGCTCACAGATTTCAGGAAACCTGCTTACTCACTAGACTGTGGATTTATTACAAAGGTTATTAAAGGAAAGAAACTAACAGTCTGGGGCGCCTAATGGCTCAGTGGTTTAAAGCCTCTGCCTTTGGTTCAGGTCATGATCCCAGGGTCCTGGGATCGAGCCCAGCATCAGACTCTCAGCTCAGTGGGGAGCCTGCTTCCTCCTCTCTCTCTGCCTGCCTCTTTGCCTACTTGTTATCTCTGTCAAATAAATAAATAAAATCCTAAAAAAAAAAAAAAAGAAACAGTCAAATGAAGACAAAGAAACTTCTATCCTCACAGAGTTTGGGCACAGTGGTACATGGAAGTGTTCTGGTCCCCAACTTGGACACTCTTGAATCCCCCCTTCCCCCCATTTATTTTGTAATGGAGGCTTCATTACATAGGCACACTTGATTAAACCATTGACTGTTGTGATTGCTTCAACCTCCAGCCCTTCTCCCCTCCCTGGAGATCAGGAGGTGGGACTCAAAGTTCCAACCCTCATTCCTGGTTGGGTCCCCTGGCAACCAGGCCCCATCCTTAGGTGCTTTCCAAAAGTTTCCTCATTAACACAAATCCAGTTGTGGCGGAAAGGGGCTTGTTATGAATAACAAGACACTCATTCCATCGTAAGGGTTCTGAAGCAATTTTGGGAACCATGGACAAGAGACCAAATACTATAACAAAAGTTGCTCATGAGATTTCAAGGGTTTGGGGAACTGTGAGCCAGGAACTATGGATATAGACTAAATATATATGAGAAATGTAGTTTGACCATCTGAAAGATATAATATGTATTTCCTATCAATTATATCTCACGCACTGGGAACAACCTGAGACACCAGTTTATCCTCCTCTTATTGCCCAGTTCTTCCACTGGAGGAGTAGATATCAAGGCACTTGACCAGTATCTATCTACTCCATCGACGTCACTGTTCTTTTTTTATCGTTAATCATGCCTTAAAGAGCTGTCCAAAGCTGATCTTTCTTACAGTTACAAGAGTTTAAAATCATTGTCTTGACCTTGTTAAAAAAAATTCAACTGAGGAAATTTTAAAGACCTTATTGGCTTCATTTGATGATTCAGGAATCAGGCAACATCCCACCTTCCCACCTACCACACAGAAAGAAGCTATACAAAATGAAAGATCTTTATGGGCGGAGGAAACAAGGAAGTTACACCATGTGAAAAGTAGGTTGGTTATTGCAAGGATACTCTCCTGTAGTCTCCTAGTTTCTATCAGGCAGATGACCTCACTAGTGCTGATCAGGCAACAAGGTTTAAGATTGCGTTTCTCAGAGACCCAGCACTGTAATTAAGTCTCAGTTTGGTGACATGGGGTTTAGCATAAGTGACTCTACTTTGGGCCTGTTGTCTTGTTTTCAGTAACATGGTATTTCCTCCAAACTATAGCATTCATGTGAAAGTAAGCCAAAAAAAGAAAAAAAAAAACCCAAGAGCATCCCTATTATGAAATCTTACTGTACATTTAATACAAGTACCAATGTCAATCTGTAGCTTTAGTTCATTTTTTTAAATTTCATGAATATGGTTTACTTACACATTCTTGTAATGAGTGAAATTAGAGATGTTTCCAGTTGGTTCACATTCACAAAAAAATCTTACAATAGATATCCTTCCTTTTATCTCCTTATACACATGTGAGAATTTCTCTGTAGTCGTTTTGTCAAACTGGGGTTGTAACCTATTAGTGGGTTGAGAAATCAATGTAAGAGGTTTTAGCCAACTTTTTTTTTTTTACAGTTTTAGTAAGATACATTTCACATATCATAAAACCCACTGATTTAAAGCATAAAGTTCCGTGTTTTTTAGTATTTCAGAGTTGTGAAATCACCATGATCTAATTTTGGAATATTCTCAAAAGCCCCCCAAACAAACCTCATGACCATTAGCAGTCACATCTCATTTCTGCTGCCCACCATACAGCCCACTCCAGCTCCAGGCACCCACCAATCTATTTTCTGCTCCTACGGATTTGCCTATGCTGGACATTTCACATAAATGGAATCAGATAATATGTGGCCCTGTGTGTCTGGTTTCTTTCACTTAGCATAATGCTTTCAAGGTTCATCCGTTGGTTAGAACATATTGGTACTTCCATTGTGTGGATATACCACATTTGTTTAACCATTGGTTGATGGATAATTGTTTCCATTGGCTATTATGAATGCATGAGGTATGTTTTCATATCTATGGGGAGTGGAATTATTGGGTCATATGAGAACTCCAGATGTTTAACCTTTGAGAAGCTGCCTCATTCTACATTCTCATCAGTGCTATGTGGAGGGTTCTGTGATGACCCACCTGAACCCCCCCCCCAGTTTTATTATTCATAAAAAAATTGAAGATTATTTAAAAATAAACACATTTGAGTTTCAGCAAATGCAGAAAGGGCCTTTTTGGAGCTTCCGTCATCTGATTAAAAGCAGAAACTTCTGGAAGTGAGGTTGCCATAAATCACCTCTGCAGGGGAATTTTACTAGCCAGAAAGAAGGCAAAGAAGATCACTCATATCTACTTAAACAAATATTGTCACAAACTTTTTGTTCTGTTTCCCTGGAAACTCATTTGCTCTTCTCATAGAAACCTTTTCTTCCCAATCTCTCTCCCCTATTAAGTTAGGTATGTAAACTCCCATCCTATACTCTTTAGAGAGTCGTGTTTTCCTGTGAACTCCACATACATATGTTAATAAAAGTTTTCTCTTGCTAATCTACATCTTGTTAGCTTAATTTACAGGGCTCCAAGAACTGAACATATGAGGGTAGAGGAAAAGGTTTTCCTCCCCAACAGTTCCAATTTCCCCATATCCTCCCTGACAGTTGTTATTGTCTATCTTTTTTTATTATAGCCATCCTAAGGTGTGAAGTGGTATCTTATTGTGATTTTGAATCGCATTTCCCTGATGGGTAATGCTATAGGACATCCTTCCATGTACTTATTGGCCATTTGTATGTCTCCTTCAGAAAAATGCTTATTTGGCCACTGTGTCCATTTTTTAATTGGCTTATTTATGTTTTTATCATTGAGTTGTAATCCAACAATTTTTTAAAAAAAGTTGAAATGCAGAAAAAATGCTTAGAGCTGCAAAGGCATGTATTAAACTGCACAGAAATCTGGAATACACATCAGGGCGATCACCTGTAGGTAGGGTAGATACCGTTTCATGAAACTTTGGTTTGAATCATACAAGTGTATATGTGAATTGTATTTCTTACTGTGGATTGCATTCATAAAGGTTCAAATCCCATTTTTTTTAAAGATTTTATTTATTTATTTGACAGAGATCACAAGTAGGCAGAGAGGCAGGCAGAGAGAGAGGAGGAAACAGGCTCCCCGCTGAGCAGAGAGCCCAATGTGGGGCTCCATCCCAGGACCCTGGGATCATGACCTGAGCCGAAGGCAGAGGCTTTAACCCGCTGAGTCACCCAGGCACCCCAAATCCCATTATTTTAAGGTGTCTACTTAGGAGATGACTTGATTGGTCACAGAGTATACCTACGTTCAAGTTTACCAAGTACGGATCCCAAGTCCCCTTCTGCAAATCTGAAGGCCAAAAAATTCTAGAAACCCCTTTTCCTATATCTTTGCAACAAAGTCCTATGGCAGTGAAAAGTGACTTCAGATGAGCTAAGGCTATTTAAAGTTTATATTTATCACGTTTAATCTGAATATTCATGTTTCACTGTAGACAAATCAATGTGTTGACATTAGGTGTAGCTCCTGAACTCATTAGGAATGGTAATGTAAAAATGGTATCTGTACCTTTTACTTTCAAAGTAAATAAAAAAAAAATTTTTTTCCAAAACAAATCTGATTGCAAAGATTTCCAATAAGAGCTTGTAGACATACGTACCAAAAAGCTCTCCAAATTGGTTGAACCAATTTACACTTCTTCCAGCAGCATGAGAGAATTCATATTCCTCCATCTCTGTCCAGACTTGATAGAGTCAGAGCTTAAAAGTTTTTCCTATCTGACCAGTGAGAAAAGCTAGCTCGGGGATGTTTTAATTTGCATTTCCTTGGTTTTCAAAAAGGATGAACAGATTTTCTTATGTTTACTGGCCATTTGGGTTTCCTCTACTGGGAATTGTCCACTCACATGTCTATCTGTCTTTTCAGTTATGATTTCTTTGGCTCTCCACAAATGGACTCCAACGCCATATTCAAGCAATTATAATTTTCAGCTGTTGGAGAACTTGGATTTATTCTGACAAACTTATGTTTTTTCCCCGCTTGAGATAATAAAGTTAGAAGAGAAACTAAGAAATTCCCAGTAAGGATAATTTCTGCCTTTCCCAATACAAGAAGTATTCAGGGCCCATAGTATAAAAATGGCCGAAAAAGAAGTTTCTCCCCCTCCCCCCAACTAATTAAATTTTGAATTCATTTAAGTTTCTAATGGATGCAAAACCTAAATTATTCAGATAAGCTGGTTTATGACTTAAGGGATACTCCAGTTTGCCAAGGTCTAATGTGTATTTTTGTGATGTCAATGTTGAGATAATGTCAACAGTTGAGCTAAATATACCTGTTTGGTCACTTAAATGATTGATTTAAACAACTTCCTCCATGGGCAGGGAGGGAGACTGGAGCACCTCACAGGAAGTCACCCTCCCACTAACAGGAAGTTGCCTGCCCACCGACAGGAAGTTTCAGGTGGAAAGTCACAAAGCTGCGAGGTTGACAGTCACAAAGCAGGGAGGTTGACAGAGCTAAGCCTGTGACTTCCTCCTTCAAGAAGATAATGGAAAATTATGGAAAACCTGAAGTTGCTCTTGATCACTGTGTTGCTGGGGGTGAAATGAGTTTCCTAACACGTATTTTGTTGCCTGGGTGTGAATTTTTATTTATGGTTTACATGCAGTCACACATTGTGGATGAAAGGACTACACTCAGAAGAACATAATGAGTAGAATATTGTGGCTGCATCTTAACCAGAATACAAAAGTATTTCCATTTGAAGAGTCCTTTGCTGTTACCAAATGCTTTTTAAAAAATTTTATTTGAGTTGGGGGGCACCTGGGTGGTTCAGAGGGTTAAGCCTCTGCCTTCAGCCCAGGTCATGATCTCAGGGTCCTGGGATCGAGCCCTTCTTCAGGCTCTCTGCTCGGCGGGGAGTCTGCTTCCCCCTCTCTCTCTGACTGCTGGTCTGCCTACTTGTGATCATCTCTCTCTGTCAAATAAAGTCTTTAAAAAATAAAAAAATAAAAATTTTATTTTAGTTGGGGAGGATCAAGGGGAGAGGGAGAGAGAGAATCCCAAGCAGACTCCATGTTGAGCCCAGAGTCCTGTGCAGCACTCTATCTCATGACCCTGAGATCATGACCTGAGCTGAAATCAAGAGTCTGACACTTAGCCAACTGAGCCACCCAAGCATCCCTACCAAATGCTTTTATATTAAATATATTCTTTGACATATTTTTTAAACATTTTATTTTTAAGCAATATCTACACTCAATGTGGGGCTCAAGCACAACCCCGAGATCAAGAATCACATGCTCTACAAACTGAGCCAGCCAGCCAGGCTCCCCTGATATTTTTAATACTCATTTGAGATGGAAATTGTTGGTCCCATTTGTCATTCAAGAAAACTCAGGGTCCAGGAGAGGAAGTGATTTCTATTTAGTTCACCCAAGGGGCAGGTCTGGGGACTAGGGTAAGGGGGTAAGTTATAGATGGGTCTTGAACAAGGACCACATACTCAAAGGTCTACTGGGCTGGCAGGTAATGGAAATAATTAAAACTGACTGGGAGGCAGTAGGGAGTGGTGGGTACTGTGGCAGACCAGAGAGGTCACAAATCCTTCCTTTAGAAGGTGGCTGCCCTTGATTTCCAATATAACATTGCCACGTGGGAATGTAGTAGGCCCAAGGTTGCCAGAGTTTCTGATTTTTCAAGAGAGATTATAAATGCAGACTTTATATCAAATACTCTGATTTTGAAATGTTTACAAACAATTCAAATTAAAGAAATCTGGGTAGGTGTTTTTAGCAGTTGATGAAAGGGAGTAGAGGACTCCTAGCAGAGTAAATATGTGAATACTGTTTTAAGCACTGTCCTGAGAACTCTACATGTATTATTAATCGAATGCTTGTCCCAACTCTGTGAGGGAGATACCATGAAGGTTTCCATGTTACAGATAGCTGAAAATGTAACTAAGTAAATTTCGCAGGGTCATGCAGCCAATAGAGAGCAGTGCCAGGATCTGGCCAGCCAGTGCAAGGGTATCAAAGCAAGCATTGTCCGAAGGTGGGCAGCGGGATTGGTCTGCTTTGGTTGCAGGTAGTAAGAGGATGGATGCATCATTTACAAAGAATTTAAAAACAGTAATAAAAATGGGCTAAAGTTCATCTGCTTTTTATTATCACCATGCATGGCCACTATTAATGTCAGTGTGTATTTGTTATCTATCACAGTGATGAAATACACAAATCCCTGGAAAAACTCCAGCAGGTCTGAGTTCTAAGGAATTGGTGTGGCTACTGTTGAGTTTAAAAAAACCTCTTCTTCGTATTGGTGGCAAATACACGTAACATAAAATGTGTCATCCCAGCCATGGTTAAATGCACAGTATAAGCCTATTCACGTTGTTTTGTAACCAATTTCTAGACATTTTCTTCTTGTAAAACTGAAACTCTGTCCCCATTAAACAATTCTCCATTCTCCCCCCCCCTCCAACCTCTGGCAGCCACTGTCCTTGTGTGTCTATGAACTTGATTCATCTAGGGACCTCATGTAAGTGAAATCACACAGTATTTTGTGTGTGTGTGTGTTTGACTGTCTTATATCGCTTACAGTGTTCTTCCGAGTTGTACCATGTGTTAGAATTTCCTTTTTTTTTTTTAAGGTGAGGAATATTCCACTGTTATTCTTCCGCTATATTTTCCTTATCCATTTATCTGTTGATGAACATTTATGTTGCTCCCACCTTCTGGGTACTGTGAATAGTGCTGCTTTGAACATTAGAGCACAAATATGTATTTGAGTCCTTGATTTCAGTTGTTTGGGTAAATATCAAAAGAGGAATTGCTGGATTATATAGTCGATCTATAAAAATAGAGGAAACACCAGACTGTTTCCATACTGGCTGCACCATTTTACATTCCCACCAGCAGTGCACGAGTGTTCCAATTTCTCCACATTTTCATCAATACTTGTTTTGTGTGTGCGTGTTGATTTTGAAGTAGCTGATGGGTATGAAGTAATAGCTCATTGTAGTTTTTCATTTGCATTTCTCTAATGAATTATGATGTTGAAAACCTTTTCATATGAGTATCAGCCATTTTTAGTTCTTTGGAGAAATGTCTACTTAAGTCTTTTTCACTTTTGCTCAAGTCTTTTTTTTTTTTTTTTTTTAAGCGGGCTCCATGCCCAGCGTTGAGCCCAACATGGGGCTTGAACTCATGACCCTGAGATCAAGAACTGAGCTTAGGTCAAGAGTCAGATGCTTAACTGACTTAAGTAAGCCACCCAGGTACCCCTTTTGCCCATTTTTAAAATTGGGTTGTTTTGTTTTTGTTACTGAGTTATAGGAATTCTTTATGTATTCTGGATGTTAACCCCTTAACAGTATATATTTTGTAAATACTTTCCCCCATTCTGTAGGTCACTTTTTCATTGTTGATCACATCTCTTTATGTGTAGAACTTTTGAAGTTTGATGTTGTCCAATTTACCTGTTTTTACTTTTGGTGCCTGTGCACTGTCGAATTTTAATAACATATAAGCTCTAAAATAATACACTTATAAAACTTAGGCTGTAGTAAACAATGTATTATACATGGATGTTAATTCAGGAAATTCCTAGTTACACAGTTGGCTCCCCAGACACACAGATTTAGCGCATGTTTTTGTTTCCAGAGTAAGTTTGTAATGTTTTTGGAATTATTTGAATTTAGTTTGGGGATAATTATTGTCTCCAATCTCTAGGGTAATACACACTCCTATGTTTACACAGTAATTTCAGAATAAACAATGATAGTATAGTGATTGTGAGGACAATGAAATGAAACCCTTTGTGATTCAACCATTTTGTGCAACCACTTATAATTCTTATTTGGTTTAAATTTTATTAAAAAAATTTTTTTAAAAGATTTTCCCATTTATTTATTTTGGAGAGAGAGAGAGAGAGAGAGAGAGTCTCAAGCAGACTATGCACTGAGCGCAGAGCCCAATGCGAGGCTCCATCCCAGGACCCTGAGGTCATGACCTGACCCAAAACCAAGAGTCGGACACTCACTCTGTGCCACCCGGATGTTTTATTTGGTTTAAATTTTAAAACATGCAACAGAATGCCAACCATAAGGGGTAATATTTTTGATAAGTGCAAGTCTTAACTTATACTTGAACTGTTTTACTGAATCTGCATATTAGCCTGAATTGGAAATTTATTTTTTCATTGTGTCTCTTTTTTATGTAATGGTCAGTACACTCTAACGTTATTCATTATTGCAACAGGCAACTACGTAAATGTAAGTTAAAAAAATACATTAATGTCGGGGCACCTGGGTGGCTCAGTGGGTTAAAGCCTCTGCCTTTGGCTCAGGTCATGATCTCAGGGTCCTGGGATCGAGCCCCGCATTGGGCTCTCTGCTCGGCGGGGAGCCTGCTTCCCCCTCTCTCTCTGCCTGCCTCTCTGCCTACTTGTGATCTCTGTCTGTCAAATAAATAAATAAAATATTTTTAAAAAATACATTAATGTCATTAATTAAATCCACTGTCTTTCCCTTTTTTGATGGTAATATTTTATTTTTTATTAAACACTTTTTTCTTTGCTGGCTTAAAGCTCAATAAAACAGCAAAAAAATCATTTGCCCAGCCATTATTATGTTGCATTTAATGTTCACTAATGAAAATAAATTTAAAAAATGATCCTCCTAGGGTGTCAGATACTGGAGACATGAGGTATCTAGATGTGTCCAGGCTGGGAGAGTGGTGTGGGAGCTACAAGTAAGAGGTGACACTGTGTGGTAAGTAGAGATGTCTTTTAGGGCTTGAGGACTGTGGGAAGGACTTTGGATTCTCTTCCAAAGGCATCTGGGAGGCTCTAGAGGACCAGCTGGGGGAGGAGTGCCCTGTGATCTTTGTTGACTATTCTGGGTCCCACGTGGTACTGCGTGGCCTGGCTGGGGCATTTTGGGGAAGCCAGGAGTAGGATCTGCCCTCCTCTGGTTTTGGTGCCGTGGAGATGTCTGAGGGCTCCCTAGTTGTGTTCAGCCAAGGGCTGCCAGTGTCAGGCTTCGCAGACCAGGTTGACACATGTAAGCCTGAGCTTCCGAGGGGGTCTGACAGTATGGAGCTGTGATCAGAGTGCTTGGGGTTGAAAGAAGCCAGGGGCTGAGGATGAAGGACTCCAGCAGCCCACAGGAAGCTAACTGGCTAAAGTAAATGACCACGGATTCTGATGCAGGATGAACGTGGCAAGTGTGAGACCTTCCCGAGAGTATATGCACGAACAGAAATCAGATCCACAGGCAGGCAGCTTGTCCGCACATTGATAAAGAAGAGCAATTTCTATAATTAAATAGTGCCATTATCTTACACACGATGATGTTTTGGAAATCGTTTTGCAAAGGCTGGAGCCATTCCAAAGCTCCCAACCTCTTTCTTCTTCTTCATATTTTTTTACTGAAATGCTGAGTGTTCCAGCTCAGAGACCCACAAAGGTTCGTTTTGCGTCCCCCCTTCCTAAATTCCCATGACCAAAACCTAGCTGCAGACTTGTGCAGCAGGGAAACCACTGGTGCTGTGGTGGGTGGCCAGAAGTATGCTACGCGGCAGGCAGACTCTGCAGGAGGGGGCTCTGAAATACATACCTGTAGGTACTCTGATGATAAAGGGGAAACACAGAAATCGCCAGAGGAGAAGCAGAGATAAAGGGGAAACCTAGAGATTAAAGGCTTACTTCAGTCAATGCAATATGTGAATCTTACTTGGGTCCTGATTCTTAAAACACAAACTATGAAAAAAAAAATGACACTTAGGAGACAGTTGGAAATTTGAACTCACTGGATATAACTGAGGAATCATTGTTAATTTCTTAGATGTGACAATAGTATTGTGATTGTGTATATATAAAAGACTCCTCCTCTTTAAGAAATACACATTGAAATACAGACGAAATGATAGGATCCCTTGGATTTGTTTCAAAACGACATGGGGTGGAGTTTGGGGTGATCTGCAGAAGGCACGGGATTGGCCATGGATTGTGGTCATGGGACTGAAGGTCATGGGTTTCATTATACTACCCGATCTACTCTTGTGAATGTTTGAGATTCTCCACTGAAAACTAAAAAAAGAAATTCTTGCGAAAAGGTGGTGGATAGGCTCTAATATGACAACGTCCCATTAGGGAAAAAGTTACCGGCCTTTTATTTTTTTGAAGATTTACTTATTTCATTTGAGAGAGAGAGAGGAGAGAGAGAGAAGGGGCAGAGGGAGAGGGAGCAGACTCCCTGCTGAGTGTGAAGACAAAGTGGGGCTGGATCCCACGACCCATGAGATCATGACCTGAGCCAAAATCACGAGTTGGATGCTTAAGTGACTGAGCCACCCAGGTGCCCCTTACCTGCCTTTTAAATGATCCCTCCACCCTTATCCACTCAAGGAACAAGGCCCTTTGATTGGGCTAGTCTGTCTTCCATGTCTAGTGCTTGTTCATATCCCAGTTAAACAGGGAGAGCAGGCCTTGGGCTCTGAGCCTTTGGTGGGACACCCAATTTGTAACTTGATGGTATCCCTTTGTCTCATTGTATTTATTTTTTGGCTACTTCTGTTTTTGCAACTAATACTGGTTTTCTATTTACAGAAGTGACAAAGTTTTCTTCTTAAATACATGTATGTAAACAATCTCATTTAAAGACAAATAGTACAGAGGTGCCCAGATGGCTCATTCAGCTGAGTGTCCAACTCTTGATCCCAGCTCAAGTCTTCATCTCAGGATCATGAGTTCGGGCCCTACACTGGGCTCCATGCTGGGCGTGGATTCTACTTAAAAAAAAAAAAGAGAGAGAGTACAGATGGTACTCAGATATTGTAGGATTTTTTAGGGTGGGGGGAAATGACAGAAGTGTGGGAGGCACTTATACCAGTCACAGGAAACATTTCCTTATTTTACTTATCATGTGGACTACCGTCTAACACAAATCTGAGGTCCCTTCCATGCTGGAGGTTCTCTGTGCCTGGAGCAAGATGGTGTGCTCAGGCCCTCCATCTCCTTGAATTTCAGATAAAGCGCTTGACACAGAGAAGGTACGCCAATGGCAGGCAGTGGAAACAGATCACACAGAGAAGGCTGGCTGGCAGAATGGACCCCAACTGGGCCCAGACACCATCCATTACTAGGTTCAGAGTCAAAGGAGGGGGACAAGTATAGGGACAATGTAAAGGGGAAAATGTTTTATCCATCATTTTGTTGTTTCCCATTGGTTGTTTTCTGCTGGGGGAAATTACCTGTCTGTCAGGGGGTTGGCGAGCTATGTCTACCCAGATTCTTTTTTAATTTATTTGAGAGAGAGAGAGAGAGAGAGAGAGAGCGAGCTCACAGGAGTCTGGGGAGGGCAGAGGAAAGAGGGAGAGGCAGACTCCCACCAATGGTAATGTCTTGTAAAAACAGAGGAAAATACTGCATTCAGAAAACTGACACAATACAGTCAAGATATAGAACATTGCCTTCACCACAGGGTTTCCCCCATTGAGCTTCCATAGTCACATCACACCCAGGCCTACTTGGGCAGACCCTCACACTTGGCAATCACCCAGAAGCTTGCCATTTGTAGAACTTTGCCTCTTCAAGATGTTGTATGAATGCAGTCATACAGTATGGAACCTTTGGGGATTGGCTGTTTTTCCCCGGAGATTCATCTGAGGTATCCATGTATCATTAGCTTTTTCCTTTACTGCTGAGTAGGACTGCATGGGATGGGTGGACCACAGTCTCTTTAACCATTATCCGTGGAAGGACCTCTGTGCTGTTTCCACTTCAGGGTTACTCTGAATAAAACTTCTATGAACATTTTATGGACAGCTTTTACTGGTGAACATAAATTTTCACTTTTCTGGGATAAATGGCCAAGAGTATGTATGTTTGTTTTTAGTGAATTAATTGTCATATTTTACAATCACAATATTTCACCCGCAAAAAAAAAAAAAAAATAAAACCATGTTCCTAATTTCAGTAATCACAACATCTGGAAAGATGGGGCACAGCAACTCATGATCCTAATGGCCAGAACACTCCAGTCCCCTCATGTCCTGCCTAGTCCCTTTCTCCTGGTTGACAATTTAAACGGGCAAAATTGGAAATGATGAGTTTATATCTATCTAGATATAGATCTATATATCTATAGGTTGATATATCTATATATAGATATATCTATATCCGTCTATATATATAAGTGCAACCGGGACGAAGTGCATATAGATATATTAATCTAAAGATATATCGATCTATAGATATATATCTACATCTATAATTTCTCTGCTCAAGCAGAAAACACTGGTTGCCTATGGGGAAGGGCATCTGGTTATGTGACAGTAAGTGGGAGTCACTGTTACTGGGAGCCCTTTGGGGCCTTTTTAGTTTAAACCATCTTTGTTACTTACTTAAAAATGAATGAAATGTGAAAACAAGAACACTGAAATTTCCTCCTGGATCCCACCTCTGGTGCTGCTTTCCCCATACTGACTGCTCTGTTTCTTCAGAGAAGAGAACCTATTGGAATTTCCCCCTCCTACAGCACCTGGGAAAGCCCTGTAGCTCTGGGATCTAGTTTCCCCTAATGCACACATTCCCTGGTCTGAGATCTTAAGGCTTTGACCCCAAAACATACCCAAAACACATCCAAAAGCCCGATGACCCCTGGGAGGCAAGCACACAACATGTGCACCTCTCTGAATCCCAGAAAGGTTAGTGGCCACCTCCTCCAAGAAGCCTTCCCAGCCTGACTGAGATTCAGCATCTTCTTCCTTGTCCTGCAGTGGCATTAACGTGTGCCTTTCTGTTACAATTCAGTGCACACTTCCTGAACCTTTTACTAGAGCTGGGCTGGTGCACCCTCGCCCCACCCCTTTCCTGACCTCCCACTAGACTCCCCCCCCCCCCCCCCCCCCCCCCCCCCCCCCCCCCCGCCGTGCGTGCAGTAGGTGAACATTTTAGAGGCACTGGTGCATGTTGTGGCCTCTGAACCCCCGGCTCATGAGAGGACAAAGATCTCTACACACCATAGAGCACAAAATGTAGACTGAATTTAAGAGCTAAGATTTCTGCATGCAGACGAATCCAGTGATGCTGAACTGAGGGGAGAGGGGGCAGAGTGTGCTCTGGCAGTATTGGCCCTAAATCCACCCTTTGGGTAACCTCCCTAGGACGTACAGAAGACAGCAGGTGTAGCACAGAAAACAAGGGCTTTGGGATCTGAGAGCCCTAGCGCTGCCCTTCTTGGTGGGTGATCTTTGGGCCACTTAGTCTGTTTCCTCCTGGAGGAATGGGGATCATAAGTTCTCGCTGGCAAGGCTGTGCGGAGGTTAAGGTGGGAGGAAGCACCCTGCCAGCCTCAAGTGCTTCAGCGGTTCGCTGCTGCTTATGGTACCGGGTCCCTCTTCTGTAAAATACGACCGGGACGAAGGGCATCTCGGCACTCCGCATCCCAGATTTCCGGGGTGCCTGTCCCTTTGCGTGTTGACGGTCAGTCACTCTGACCGAGCGCACTGTCATGGTCACGGGAGCTCGGCGGCCTCGTTTGCCCTTCTCCCAGGCCCGGCTCAAGCGCCGAGGTGCTGAACAGAGCCGAATGAATGACTGCACGAACGGCTGGAAGGCTCCACACTGGCGCCCAGTAACAGCCAGCGAGTTTGAAACCACGGGGTGTGAGTGTGGAGACCAGAAAACTGCGCAAGGATTCCCCCGAGGTCGAGGGGTGTCCGGCAGGCGCGCGCGTTTAGGCTGACTCTTTGTGGGCGCGCGCCCTAGCCCCTCATTCCCGGCCGGAGCCTGGCTCGGGCTCGGGCCCCATCCCCCACGTGTCCCGGGGCGCGTGCCCCATCTCATTACCCACCCCCCGCCCCCGCCCGCACTGCGTGGCCCAGGGCGCGCGCGCTCCATTCCCTCCCTCCGCCCGGCGTGGTCGAGGGCGCGCGGGCCCGGGCCGGGGGTGGGGTCGCCGCGAGCTCGGCCCCCTCAGTTCCCGCGCTCGGGCCCCGCCGGGGCCCAGGAAGTGGCCCTAGGCCGCGGCCCTCGCTCCGCCTCCTCCCTCCCGCGCTTATCACCTGCTGGCCCGGCGCGCGCGGGCGGGGAAGGAGGGCGCGAGGGGGAGCGCGCGGGCGGCCAGGCGCCGGGTCGCCGGAGGTGAAGCGCGACGAGGATGGCGGCGGCGCGGGGCCGGGGGCTGCTGCTGCTCTTGCTCGCGCTGTCGGTGCTGCTGGCGCTGGGCCCCACCGCCGCGGCGGCCAAGCTCAACATCCCCAAAGTGCTGCTGCCCTTCACGCGGGCCACGCGCGTGAACTTCACGCTGGAGGCCTCGGAGGGCTGCTACCGATGGTGAGGCGCGCGGCCCACGGCCAGGGGAGGGAGGGAGGGCCCTGGGGCCGGGGAGGCCGGCGGGCGGGAGCGCGCTGCAGGTGCGCCGGCGCGTGGAGAGCGCGACCGCAGCTCCCGGGACTGGTCCGGCGGAGCCTGCGGGCACGCGCGGCTTCCGGGCCGGGGCGGGCGCCCGGGCGGGCGCCGGGCGCGGGGGGGGGCCGGCGGGGCGGCCGGGCGCGTCCCCAGCAGGCCCGCGCGCAGCAGGTGCGCCGGCGCGCGCTGCCCGGACGCTCGGGCGGCGGCCAGGCGGTCAGGGCCGGCTGGAGCGTCCGGCCGCGGCGGAATCGGCGGCGTGCTCGCGGGTTGCCTCCTCTGCGCATGGCGCCGCCTGGGCCTCCGCGCCGCTCGGGCTGGAAGGCAGCGGGGCCTGGCCGGCAGCGAGCTGTTTGTGGTTTGTGCGCCAGGAGGGGCGCAAGAGTCCGCCTGACAGGAGGAATTGCGTCGGATGCTGCGGAGGGCCCCGGGAAGGCCTTACCAGGAAAGGGGGTCTTCAGGACTTCCCTTGTAGGGAGAGGAAAGCACTGGAGCACCGGGGAGGGGGGGGGGGTTTCCACGTGGTCTTACTTCCCCTTCTTGTCCAGGATTCCGGGGAGCAGGTGGTCGAGGCCCTAGTCTGGAGACGCAAGTGTCTTGATTTTGTCTAGTGATGGGGGACTCGTGCCCCGTACCAGGCTGGTGTGGGAATTGGGTTTGTGGAGAAGCCTGAAAGCCATGTGTGGGAAGAATCCCATACGATGTTCAGCCTCTTTGGGAGGAACATAAACCTTTGATGAAAGGGTTGCACAGGAAATCCTAGAGGCCCATTTTACAGATGAAAAATGAAACGCAAGGAATGGTTGGTGATTCACCCCACGTTGTCCAGGGTGGGGTTAGGCTTTATGCTCAAAACTCGGGCTTTTCTCGACACCTCCCCTCCTGGCTTCCTGGGGGTACTCAGGAATTCTACATTCATTGTGGGGCGGTGGGATCTTGGAAACCCCAGAAACTAATAAAACGAGAGGCCTCTCTGCTCCCCCTTTTTCCCCCTAGATAGATCTGGCTAGGCCCCTGGCTGGGCAGGGTGATGTGGTCCAGACCTTCTGTCCAGCAGACTGAGAAGAATGCAGCTTTTACTCCTGCGGGTTGAAGACAGCCCTGGGTGTGACTGAGGCCCCACCCACACCTCACAGCCCCACCTTGCTACAGATGAAAGGAGGCTCTCTTTGCCTCTCCCTTTCTTTACCTGTTTGATGCCTGGGTCAGTGTTGAAACTGACTGAGGTGTTTCCACCAAGAACACCTTGGTTCTTACAGATGCGTGAGTGTATGTTTCAGGTCTGTTTGCGTATCAGTTTGTGCATATATGCAAGGATGGTCCCCAGAGCTTAGAGGAGCATTCTTCCTCAATAGCAGTAGTTGAGGCTATTTATTTTCAGAAAGTCAGCCTTCTGAAATAAGGTCATGCTATGTTAGCCAGTTGTATTTTGGGTTTAGTGCATTATGCACCTGGAGGGGTCTTGTTCCTGGCTGGGTATCAGAGGCTGAACTTGGGCTTAGGGTTTTCTGTGTCCTTGACTAAGGCCTTGTCTCGTGTGGGATGATGACCTGTTTAGTCCATAGTTCTCTGGCTGAACTTGTTTGACCTTCTTGATATATGGGCAAGAAAGAGGAAGTGGTCATTAAAAACAGCTGCCTTCAAGTGAATCCCTTTGGATGTATTTGTATGCAACTTCCTTTGAGATTCTATAGCTGCACTTTTTTTTACCCCCCTGAAGTAATCTTCCCCCCACCCCCCCTTCCAAGTACATTTTCTTTTTTGAGAGAGTCTGGTAGTTTTTAATTTGCTTGTATAGCTGCTTAGGAGGAAAGAGAGGGGAAAAAAGCAGTCCTAATTTCTTATGCATCAGAGAAGTGCTAATACCTTATAACTTGTTTTGCATCTGATCCATAATTTTTATTGCAAATGTGTGATTGCTTAGCTTAAGCGTCTCCTCAGAGGTGTTGTGATTTTCCCCTTCACAGGAAAATCTCCCATCAATCAAACATCGAAAATACTTATTTTTAGTAGCACTGCTCCTACTTGAGGCCTCTGTTGCTTTAGTTTTTGAAGACTCTCCTCTGGAGATTTTTACGAGTTGGCAAGCAGACAAAGCTATGTATCCTCAGTTATCTAAACCTGGGAGGAAAATATCCTCTTCATCCAAGAAGTTCATAGTTAAGTCTGAGATGAAGACCAAAATATAAAAAACATTAAAACCCTCCTGGACCTTGGGGGAATTTTTGCTCACTCCTTTGAATTGGGGGCCGGGCTCCGAGATGACTGAAATCACGGCGTGTGTCAGCCAGTGGCTCTAAGCTTCTTCTTCTACCCGTTTCTTGATTTTAGGGCACCAAATAATTGGACAGTTTTCGGGCCCTAGGAGCCTTAGAGATCCATGTAGTCTGAACTACCCACATTGTCCTCTGAGCCTCTGAAAAGGAGGGGCTCTGTGTGATGTCCCGTAAACACAGGTGGCACCCAAGTAACCATGGTTCCACTTGGATTTTTCAACTTCACAACGGTGCAAAAACGATGGGCGAATGTAGAAACCGTACTTGGAACTTTGAGTACGGCTCTTTACCCAGGCTGGCGACATGCAGTACACTTTCCCATGACGCTGGGCAGGGTCAGCGGCCGCAGCTCCAGGCCACGTGATCACAGGGTCAGCCACCAATACCCTTACAGCCATCCTGTACTCCCACAACTCTTTTTCACTTTCAGCACAGTATCCAGTAAGTTACATGATACACTCGGCACTTTATGATCAAACGGATTTGTGTTAGCGGATTCTGCCCAACCGTAGGCTGATGTCAGTGTTCCCAACATGGTTAGTGTAGGCCAGGCTCCCACACGGGGGGGTAGGGGGGATGGGGGGGTGGGTTGGTGTATTAAAGGTACTTTCAACTTAATGGTTTTTTAAAAAAATATATTTATTTGTGTATTTGACAGAGAGAGAGAGAGAGAGCACATCAGGGGGAGGAGCAAGGAGAGGGAGAGGGAGAAGCCAAATCAAAGAGCATGGAGCCCGATGTGAGGCTTGATCCTAGGACCCTGGGATCATGACCTGAGCTGAAGGCAGATGCTTGACAACTGAACTACCCAGGCGCCCCTCGACTTAACGGTATTAGGTTGGGTCTTTCAGGGCCTAACCCCGTCACAGGTAGAGGAAGAGCTGTGGTGATAGTCTCTGGGTTGGGTGGAAGCTCACAGGGACGCCCCTGTTCCCACCGCATTCAGGGACTTGCGACCTCTGATGCATTTGCTGGATGCTGATTGAATCCTTCCCGTTGCATTGCTGGTTATATGAGACAAGTTTCTTATCCTTTTTTTCTATTTTGTTACTGAAAGTGTTCATTAGGTCTTTTTTTTTTTTAAGATTTTATCTTTAAGTTGTCTCTACCCCTAACATAGGGCTCGAACTCACGACCCCTGAAATCAAGAGTTGCATACTTCGCCAACTGAGCCAGAGCCAGCCAGGTGCCCTAGGTCTTTTTTGTTGTTGTTGTGAAGGTATCCTTTTATATACAAAATGACATTACATGGAAAATTGGGAAAGTAGAGAAAAAGAGAAATATACCATAATCTTTAAACTGTAACAGGGCTCGTCACCACTTGGGCTTTCTTCGAGGCACAGCTTTTCGCCCTTGGAGCTTGTACTTGGTGTTTGGGCCCCTCGGTACCCTCCTCCGCCAACCACCAGCTCACATTAAGACTCAAGTATTTTTCTCCGGTGCTTCGTTATCTTCCTAAGCTTTAGGTGCCCGAGCACCATTCTGCTTGGTAGCTGTTCCATCATCTGCCCATGCCTTTCCCTGTGATTGAAGTCCCAGGGTGTTTCGGTTTTCCCAGTGCGCTGCCCCATCTTGGAGAAAGTGAGTGTCTTCGGTTGGTTTCCTGGTTGGGTGTATGTGTGTGGGGGGTGTTGTGCAACCTCCTGGGCCTCTGGGTGAAGCAGGCCTCTTGGCCAGGGGTGTCTTACTGGATGGTGAGGGGAGGTGGTTGGCCTGGTAAAGGGCATCCCTCCAACCCCCACTGAAGTGCCATACCCAGAATCCCCCCCTTTCCTGCTCTGGAAGTTCTCCCCAGGGCACCCCAGAGCTGCCTGGAGTGTCTGCCAGGCTTGGTCCTGAACCAGGGTGCCCTTCTCAGTCACAGGGATAAGGATTCTTGGGGAGGCAAATGGGAGCCCTTCCGGCTGCCTGGGTCCCCACTCGGTGGGCTTGTCTTCAGTGTGTGTTGTGTCCCACACACCTCAGACCCCCCTTGGGAATCCGTGGGTTTGAAAGAGCCAGCAGTCCCTCTGTCCTTGCTGACCTGTAGCAAGGTGCGAAGCAGCACCTCCCTCCCTGCCCCCCGCCTCGTGGAAGGAGGCAGTGGAGGGGGCCCCATTACAGCCTGGGGAAAGTGGGAGAGAAAGCGGGAGGGGAAGGGTTTCCTCTGGCTCTTCCAGAAAACTCCTCTACACACCGAGCCAGGCTGGAAAGTCATCCAGCCTGGCTGTCTTCTGCTCAGAGGAGGCAGGAGAACCCAGAGGAAACTGGAGAATCAGGCACTATCATTAGAATAAAAAATTTACACTGCGAAAGCTTAACCCCAAAAGTGAGTTTAATTCAGCCAGAGGCCCACCAGTGCTCACTGTGAGGACCCATCCTGCCCAAATGCCCTGGGGAGGGTCGGGGGGGGGCAGCACTGATCAGCAATGACAGCTGGGGGTCCACTTTCCAGGTGAGGAGTATTTGTGACTTAGAGCTAATCCAGGCACCGTTCTGGTCCTGGGTCATGGGATAGCGAAGAAGCAAGCAGATGGCACTTTCCTGGAGCCTGGAGCTGGCTGGGAGGGTTCAAGAATCAACCCAGATGAAACCAATGGCTGCGTTTCTTGTGGCAGTAAGTCTGCGATGGACATAAAACAGCAGGCCGTGAGGCTTGCAGAAGACAGTGGGGTGTGGTTTTGGATGGGCTGGCCGGGAGAGCCCTTTCTGGAGCTGACCTGGGACCTGAGCGGGTACCGGCCTGAGGCAGCAGCCAGGGCCTCTGGCAGAACTCGCAGGCAGAGCACAGAGAGGGCATGCCGGGCGAGGGGAAGGGCGAGGTTAGAGAGGTTGGCAGGGCCAGGCCGTGTGGAACCTTGTGGGCTGTGGTGAGGAGGCAGGGTGGGGCTTGCCCGGGTCAGGACTTGAGCCGTGGTGGCCGGGGACCAGCTGGGTCTCAGGGCCTTGCTCTCTGCTCTGCATCCACTGTGAAGGCTGCCTGCAGGGCGAGGCTGGGGCCTTGCTCAGGTCCCTCCCACAGCCCACCTTGGGAGCTGCCTCCGGCAAGTGTGTGTTGACTTGAGCTGACCTGGTCCTGAGTTGTTTTCTTCCTGCTTCCTTCGTGGTCTGCGCTGCCAGCCTCTCTGGGTGGCTTCGTCCCCACAGGCCTGCCCCTGCCGCAGAGGGGCCGGAGTCCGCAGGTAGATGGTGGGGGGCTGTGCTTCCCTCTGCCTCCACCCACCCACCCCTGTTCTTTGTGCATCTCACTTCCCCTTCCTGGACTCTCGCTTTCTGGCCTGAGCCTCCCCCGTCCTTGGGTTCCCCTGCCCAGCTCCTGTGCCTGTGTTCTGAGGAGCGGGGAACGCCCCGCCTCAAGGCAGTGGGGCCCCAGAGCTCCCAACAGACACATGGTGTGTGAGTGGCCCTCATGTCACATTGGGAATGGACGAGATTTACCCTTTGGAAATCCACTGTCAGTCCTTTAGTTCCTCAAAATTAAAGCTTATTTCTAGCACCAGTATGCTATTCACCTTTTTTGTCTGTTTGCTTTTTAAATTGTGGTGAGATACACATGTAAAATTTACCATCTTAATCATTTGTAGGTCCCCAGTTCAGTGGCATGAAGTACGTTGTCCCCATCGTGCCACCCTCAGCACCCTCTACCTCCAGGACTTGTCCCTAACCCTCAACTGAAACTCTGCTCCCATCAGACGGGAACTCCCCCTCTGCCTCCCCCCTACAGCCCCTGGAAACCACCACCGTTCTGCTTTCCTGAACACCTTTGAATATTTGCCTGTCTCCTGAGAGCGGGCAGATGGGCCCAGAACCTTTGCAGGCAACGGTGCCCGCCTCCCTGAAACTCCCCCTCCCCCCAGAGTCTAGCAACATGGTTTTGTTTTGTGTTTGTTTTTATGGTTACCTGAGATGTATGGCAAATGATACGGGCTTTCCATGTACACTAGCAATACAGTTTCCTTTTAAAGGACTTTTTCTTTAAAGAAGGATCTGTTTAAAAGAAAAAAAGGAGAAACAGATGAGATATAAGGCTTCGCTGGCTGAGACTAGACCAGGAAGGGCAGCATAAAGAAGGGGACCTTAGTTGTGGGGACAGGTGGGCAGATATGCAGGTGTGTGGCCTCGGGAACCAAAATAGCAGAACCAGGGGGTTTTTTGTTTTGTTTTGTTTTGTTTTGCTAATCTCTTGGTATTATTTCCCCCAGTTGATCTTCAAAACAAAACCAAACCCTTTTTTGCGTAAGAATGATGACTCACCACGAAATTGGGGAGCCAGGGATCAGGAGCCAGCGATTGGAAGAGCCACATTCAAAACCAGGTCACTGACCCCAGAGCCAGCTTGATTCTGGGGTCGGCCAGTGGTTGGTTTAATAAAACCAGTGACACTTTTCAAAAGCAGTGTGAAAGATACAGGTGGGATAGTGATTCAGGAGAGGGTTGAGGCCATCTTCTGACAGAATCTGGGAGCCCAGGCCGTCCCCATGGGCAGCCCCCAGGTAGGGGCCAGAGGCCTTTGGCCCTGTTTCGAATAGGTGTGCCTTCGGCACAAGGCAGTAGGGCAGTGTCCGGACCAGGGGTCCAGGACCGGGCTGGACTGAGCCGTTTTTCTAGGAATGTGACCTTGGGCTGGTGACTTAATACCCGTGCAGAGGTCTCCTCGGGTATCAGGTGGTTTTTTGTTTTGTTTTCGTTTTAAGGAGGCTCCCCACCCAACGCGGGGCCCAAACTCACAACCCCGAGATCAAGACCTGAGCCGAGATCAAGTCAGAGGCTCAACCAGCTGAGCCATCACCCAGGCACCCCCCCAAATGGGGGTTTTAATAGGATGTTCAAAGCAAATGAAACATTTGGGGTGCATTTCGCTCAGTGCCTGACAGAGAATAAGCATCTAGTAAATGCAAGGGGTTTTTTGTTTCTTTTTTGCTTAAAAAAAAAACAACAACACAAAAAAACAGTTGTCTGAATGAAATCAAGCAATAAGCCTTAAACTATTCAGTCAGGGTTGTTTCTTTTGTCTAGACTCTTCTGACTATATGCAACAGGAAACACAAGCCAAAATAGTTTAAATAAAACATAGGAATGTTGCATTGGCTCCCCAGAACGGAAGCCCTGGCAGAATTTGTTTCCCGCTTCTCTCCTGCAGGGGTTTACATGATTGTCAGCAGGACCCGTGTTCTCAGTCCTTGTGTCTCTGTTTTGGCCTGGTGCTCTCCTGGGATCCAAGGTCACAGGTCCTTGACAGTCCCCAGAGTCAAGTCTAGTGGGGGCACAGGCCACATTGCCCATTCTGGCTAACTTACCTGGGCACATGCCAGGGTCTGAGCCCCTCTCTGGTCAGGGGAGCACAGGGTCGCCTGGCCAGACCGCAGCCTCCTGCCTTCTAGTGTTGGGAGGAGTGTGAGCATTCTGGAGCCTTATGGTCTGAGAGCCGAGGAGAGGCAGCACTCATGGAAAAGCTGGGTGCCGTTACTGAGAGAGGCAGTAGAGGCTGGGCATTCAAAATCCAATAGGTCCCCTACAGGCATGATATCCTTGCCTCCTGTTGCATTTAGGACATTTGGTGAAATTAAGTTTATAATTAAAAACCTTCTCCTAAATTCCAAAATTCCAAACCCAGGTGGCCTGTCTGTAAATCCTATGAAACATTTAAGGAAGGAGTAGTACAAGTTTTTTGGGGTTTTGTTTTGTTTTGTTTTGTTTTTTGTAAACTCTTTCAGGAAAGAGACAGGAGCAGTTATTTCCTAATCACTTTCATGAGGCCAACTTTTTGCTGATCGCAAACCGGACAAAAACATTATAAGAAAAAGAAATCCGTGGGCCAAAAGCACAAACTTCTTTCACGAAATAATAACAAATCAAAACCAGAAAAGTATTAAAAAGAGGGATGAGTCATCATGACCCACCAGGGTAAATCCCAGGAATGCAAGGTTGGTTTAACATTAGCAAGCTGTGTAATTCACAATATCTGTAGAATTAAAAGAAAAGCCATGTAATTAATTGTCTCCATAGGTGCAGAGCAGTCAGTGCCTATTCATGATAAAAATCTGTAGCAAACTAGGAATGGAAGAGAATCTATAACCCAATAAAGGACATCTACTAGAACTCATACCAGAGTCTTGTGCTAGGGGCAATGGGGGGCAAGAAATGAATGAGCCACAGGCCCTGTGCTCACACTGTCTCTGAGGGAAGTCAGACGGGAAAGAGGGTCATTGCTGAGGCATAGCCTCTAGCCACTTGGGCTTGCTGATCCTTTTGCCTTGAATGCTCTTCTCCCAGATAATTGAAAAGCCAACCTCTGCCTCTCTTTCAGAAATATTTAAGGCTTGTGTTCATATGTCACCCCCTCTGATAGACTTCCTCTGACCCTCTGCCTTTCCCATCCCTACTTTATGTCTGCCCCTAGCCCTGTTCTGTAAGATCCTATATTTACGTACTTGGTTTTTTTAATCCTTATTTCCCACTGAGACGTAAGCTCCATGAAGTTGGGGATTAATATGTATTTTGTATTTTGGTGTATCCCCGACACTTAGAACAGTACGTCATATGACCCAGTAAATATGGATTCAATGAAGGAAGGAAGGAAGGAATGGTCCTCCCCCAAGGAGGACCAGTGGGGCTGTGGGTGCTGAGAAGAGAGGGGAGGAGGAGGCTTGGGGATGGGTCCATGGAAGTGTTGCCATTGCAGTGGGAGAGCTTGGTGCAGGGCGGGTGAAGTGGCAGGAACTGCAGCAGCAAAAGAATGGAGAGCCGGAGCTGAGAGCAAGGGGGAGGGGCGGGCTTCTGAACAGAGGTTAGACGCCAAGTGCAGTGGCTTGGGGTCTTGCCAGCGGTGTGGCCTTGGGCCAGCAACCCTGTCTCGGGCCTGAATCTTTGCTTGTGGTTCTGAAGATATCTGCCGTTGGGGATGGGGGGCCCCGGATGAAGCTGCTATGGGGGCCCTGACAACAGGGACCAGGGGAAGGGGTGGACAGGGTGAGGCATAAATGGTTGTGATATGGAAGGACCTGCATTGTCTGCCTGCCTGCCTTCATTTATTTTTAAGTAATCTCTACACCTACCTGGGGCTCAAACTCACAACCCTGAGATCAAGAGCCACACTCCACCAGCTGAGCCAGCCAGGTACCTGTCTAACTTTCTTTAAAAAGCAAAGTTCTGGGGCGCGTGGGTGGCTCAGTGGGTTAAAACCTCTGCCTTCAGCTCAGGACGTGATCTCAGGATCCTGGGATTCTAGCCCCGCATCGGGTTCTCTGCTTGGCAGGGAGCCTGCTTCCTCCCTCTCTCTCTGCCTGCTTCTTGTGATCTCTGTCTGTCAAATAAATAAATAAAATCTTAAAAAAAAAAAAAAAAAAAGCAAAGTTCTTGTTGTCAGAATTGTACCAAAGACCCCTCCTTTGGCAACCTCCTCTTATTTCCTGATCTTGGGAGCTTACTATGTACAAGCCTCGTGACGAGAGCTTTGTGTTTTCTTCTCCACCTAATCACCCCAATCCTTTGCAGCAGGAATTATTTTTATTCCAGTGTGTAGAGGAAGAAACAGAGGCCCAGAGAGGTTAAATCGTTTGTCTAAGGTCAAACAGCAGATGTCACCCCAATATCTTAGGACGTGCCCTTGCAGCAAATAGACTGCCCCAGATGAGAGAACAGAATGAGGCATGTCACCTAGGGCTGCTTACCAGCCTGTACCAGGGACTCCGGGGAGCCCTTGGTACCTGTCCTGTGGGCCCTGGGGGGGTGGGGCGGGGTTGCTGGTGTTGGGAGGGTGGGCTGAGCACCAGCTGGGAGGTGCAGAGGAACCCCGGATGTGCAAGCTGGAACACCACAGATCCCTTCTGCGGAGTGGCAGTTAATTTAAACTTGGGGGCAGAAAAGCCGTGCGGGGGTGGGGGGGTTGGGCGGGGCTAGGACCGGTTTCTTTGGTGGAACACGATGCTGTATGCAAACGAACTGGACTGTGGTAGCAGGGACCTGGCTTAGGGAGGGGGGGCAGGTGACCCTGCGGGCATCTCAGCTGTCAGGCCCACGTGCAGACCTGCCTCTGGATGTCATTAGTGCTTGTCTGTCTCCAAGCCCTGTTGTGTCCCGGCCTCCGACTCTGCACGCGCTCTTCCTGAGGATGCCACATGCCGAGGATGCTCAGGACGCGTGTGGCCCCTGTGTTAGCCCCCGTGGCACACAGTGCACTGTGCCTCACAGGGGACTGACACAACCAGAGAGGGGGCTCCCTGGTGTGTTCAGAGCTGCCGGGACTGCTGGGCAAGGCTACATGGTCCTCGTGTTTCCGGACACCTTGGAAAATGGCAGCGGATACCGGGGCACCAGAGAGAAGGCAGGGCTGGTGGGCGAGGCTCAGGCCCTCATGCTCCTGGACCCCACAGGGCCCCCCACGGCCAAGCTATGGACACTTCCTGCCACTGTCAGGCTTGGGCCTTTTTTTTTTTTTTTTAAATGTCTGACCCATATCGGAATTCGCTTTTTCCTACAAAATGGCTCACTTTTTAGGATATTGATGTTAACATGCATGAGTGCAGGAGTTGGATATGTTTGTTTTTCCTCCAATGCTTGATTGAAATTGAAAGAATAATAATGAAAATCCATAGAGAGTCCAGGAAGAATAGTTCATCTGTGTATCCTCTCCAGTGTCGTGTGTGTGTCACTCCACGGAGAAGACACAAAGTGGGAGAAACAGCTGACCTGCTGTTGTACAGACCTTCCTGTGACCCCTGGCCCTGCCACTTACAGCGGTGTGGCTCTGGGGAAACGGCTGCCCTTCCCCGAGCCTCGGCTTCATTGTCCCAGACAGGCCTGCCGGAGGATAAGCAATCTGGAGGACAGATGTATTCACCCCTGGGTGTAACACGTGGTGATTACTGGCCTCTTCCTGTATTAGTAAGGATTCTCTGAGAGACAGGACCGATAGTATATAATTTTATTATATATAAAGAGATTTATTAGGAGGAATTGGCCCATGTGATTATGGAGGCTCACAAGCCCAAAGATCTGCAGGGGCGTGGGCGAGCTAGAGACCCAGGAAAGCCCAGGATATAACTCCCATCCGAAGCCTGGCAGGCTGCAGACCTGGGAAAACCTGATGTTTCAGTTTGAAACATCAAAGGCATGTTCTGAAGGCAGGAATAAGCCAGTGTCCCAATTCAAAGGTGTTCGGGCAAGAGAAAGCCTTTCTTACTTGGAAGAGGGTCAGCCCTTTTGGGCTATCAGGCCTTCAACTGATTGGGTGAGGACCACTGACACTGAGACAATCTGCTTTACTCAGTCCACTGGTTAAATGTTAATCTCACCCAAAAATACCCTTGTAGAAACACCCAGAATAATGTTTTCCCAAGTAACCTCTTGGCCCAGTCAAGGAGACACATAAGATTAATGATCATACTCCCCCAGCACACACACACACACACACATATATTTTTTTAATTTTTTAAAAAACTATTTACTTGAGAGAGAGAGAGAGAACAAGCTGAGGGAGGGAGAGGGAGAAGCAGACTCCCTGCTGAGCAGGGAGCCCGATGCAGGGCTCCATCCCAGGATCCCAGGATCATGACCTGAACTGTAGGCAAACGCTTAACCAACTGAGCCACCCAGGCGCCCCCATATATATATTTTTTTAAGTTTTATTTACTTAAGTAATCTCTCCCCCCAACATGGGGCTTGAACTCACGACCCCGAGATCAAGAGTCACACACTCCTCCAATGGAGCCAGCCAGACAAGTGTCCCATGCTTTTTATCCTAATCAAAAAAAAAAAAACGGTCCCTGGAGGTCTCGGCACCAGCCAGATGTGAAGTGCTCCTGCCTGTCATCCCGTCTCTTATCTCCCCTGCCACTCCCTCTCTGTCTGCCTGGCTTGACGTGATTAACAACTATGTCTCAAGAATTACCCGTCCTCCCTCTCTGGAAAAGGTGATTCATCTCTTGCCAGATCCTGGAAGCAGAAACATTCCAGAATTGCATATGTGTGGCCAGCTCTTCCGTGCCCAGCCCCGGGGCCAGCCTGACTCTTCAGGAGCACATATCTGTAAGGTGTTCTGAGCCCACCTGGAGAGGTGCAGAATTCAGAGACCCCACTTCTGTGTGGCCGGGAAGGGATTCGAACTGCAGAAGACACCCAAATTTGGCCTTGGGTCACATATGTCCTGGCCCTCGGCATGGCCTTTAACTAGTCCCCTCTTCTTTCTGAGCCTCAGTTTACTTCCGTGTGCAATGAGGAGGGCACAGCAATAGTTCTCTAAGTTATGTCCGCTGTTGGGGAAGTGTTTATGTTTAGAAGTTGAAATAGTACAAGAAAGAACAAAGAATAATATAATGAATACCAATACGCATACCATCAGAGTTAGTTAGCATCGTCAACAGCTTCTGTCCTTGTTCCTTATCTGCTGCTACGGCCCCAGGTTTTCACCCCTACCCCTACCCCCCCGCAGTCTCTGGTTGGACTCTGAGTCCCGAAGGGACCTGCCCGACAAATTCCCGACAAACTTTTTTTTTTCTTTAAGATTTTATTTATTCATTTGACAGACAGAGATCACAAGTAGGCAGAGAGGCAGGCAGAGAGAGAGGAAGGGAAGCAGGCTCCCCGCCGAGCAGAGAGCCCAATGCGGGGCTCGATCCCAGGACCCTGGGATCATGACCGGAGCCTAAGGCAGAGGCTCCAACCCACTGAACCACCCAGGTGCCCCCCGACAAACACTTTTGAATGTGCTTTTTTATTCGTCTTCCACTTGAACCTCACCGTGACCTGGTCACATAAATTGCTGGGTTCTGTGGCTCTTTTGTGCCCCTTAAAAGTACGCCCGGGGGCACCTGGGTGGTTCAGTGGATTAAAGCCTCTGCCTTCGGCTCAGGTCATGATCCCAGGGTCCTGGGATCGAGCCCTGCATCGGGCTCTCTGCTCAGCAAGGAGCCTGCTTCCTCCTCTCTCTCTACCTGCCTCTCTGTCTACTTGTGATTTCTGTCTGTCAAATAAATAAAATCTTTAAAAAAAAAAAAAAAGTACGCCCGAAGCAGGCAGGCCTCAGGATGTCCCAGAAAGATCAGGTAACTGAAAAGAGCCCTTCTGCTAGTTAACAAAACCACCACCCAAGGCTGTCCTAAGCCATCCTGTAGGGGGCTGTCATGAGGCCTTCCGGCTTCAGCTGTGGCCTCCTGGAGCCCAGAGAGAATCCGGCGGTGACACCAGCGGGCTGGTGTGGGGGTGGGGGGATGTGGCATGCTCTGCTCAAATCCTGGCCGAATGCCATACCTGCTGACACTCTGGCTTTTTCGCATTTCTCACGAGGTGCTCTCTGGCCCGCCCAGCTGCCCCATGAGGACAGAGTGTGGCTCCCGTTGCCCAGCGTAGCCGAGGCCCGCAGTTGCGGACACTGGCAGCTGCCTTTCCTGCACGGGATCCTACTGTCTTCTGGTTAGGACACAGGCCCCGGAATGGGGTGGGCACCTTCCTTCCAGGCAGCTGTTTTGTCTTATCTGAAGGCTGCACTTAGTGCCCTCGTATCAGCCCCAACTGTGAAGAGGGGGAACTTTCCCAGGAGGCACTGAGAGCACTCTGCGGCCGCCAGATCCCACGTTGGTCCTTGGCAGGGAGCAAAGGATGTCCCCAGGACAAGTGGTGAATTGAGAGTCGTGTTCGCCTCCCTGGCTGCCCACCTGCGGGTCGGTCGTCAGAGCTGGCCATCCCCTGCCTTCGCGATGAGTGCCTGCAGGACGGGTGGGCCAAGTGTCGGCATGATGACTTCTGGGTTCTGCTGGGTTATATCCCACGTCTAGTTAAAATTAACTCGCTGGTCACTTTATTTTATTTTTTGAATTTACTTATTTGAGAGCCAGAGAGCACAATTGAGGGGGGAGGGGAAGAGCGAGATGGAGAAGCAGACTCCCCACCTAGCAGGGAGCCCGGAGCCCGACATGGGGGTCCGATCTTGGGGCCCCGGGATCACAACCGGAGCCACAGGCAGATGCTTAGCCAACTGAGCCGCCCAGGCATCACCCACCTATTACTTTAATATGGCTTTTTCATAGGAACTTGAAAAGCAGGGATGAGTTGGCAGAGCCCAGGATTTCTAGGGCAGCGACGCTGCTCAGGGTCACGTTATGGATGGTGGCTACACATCCTCATTCGCAGACTTTATAGCCTTGAGAATGAACCCCCGCGTGAGCTGGAGGCTCTGGGCAATAGTGATGTGTCTGTGGGTTCCCCCGTCGTCGCAAATGTGCCCTCCTGTGAGGCATGTTGATAACAGGCAAGACAATGTGTGTGTGTGTGTGCCGGGCGTGTGGGTAGAAAGTATGGGAAATCTCCGTACTTAGCACTCAATTTTGTGTGAATCTCAAACTGTGGTGAACAATATTCAATTCCTTTCACCTGTTAAACTTTTGTTAACAAGGTCATTAAAAACCACCAAATGGGATCTGCCTTATTTCTCTTGGACGGGGCTGCCTTGACGCCTGCATCTGGGTGTAACCTAGCTGGGAGTGAGAGGTGCGCTGAGGCCAGGGGGGCCTCTCTCGGGTGGCTGCGGAAGGGCTGGGGGTGGGGGGTGGGGAGGCGGGAGAGAGATTCTCCGGCCTCTCCAGCTTGACCTGACCTAGCTCCAATCTTCTGTGCCTCCCATTAACTCACTGCTATGCAGCGGCGGAGGAGAGGTGGCTGCCCCTGTCTCATCCTTGAGACTGAGATTCAGAGAGTGGGGAAGGGTTTTCAGCCCAGACCAAGAGTCCCGATGTCTGGCCGCCAGGGGCCGTTGAACATGACATAGACCACACTGTTTCTCAAATGTAGAAGTGGAAAATAGGAATTGTCTTTTGAAATAGACTTTATTAATTTTTTTTTTAGAGCAGTTTCAGCTTCATAGAAATTAAGCCAAAATTACAGAGATTTCCCATGTAGAATCCCCTGCCACATTCCCCACTGTCAACATTTGTTGTAATCAGCGAACCTACATCCACACGTCATTGTCACCCAAAGTCCATAGCTTACATCATGGCTCCTACTTGATGTCATACATTCCGTGGGTTTGGACAAATATGTAACAACCTGTGTCACCATGATAATATATAGAATGGTTTCCTGCCCTAAGAATCTTCTCTGCTTTGCCTGTTTATCCATCCTTCCATTGTTTGTTTGTTTTTTTTTTTAATTTAAAATTGTGGAATAACTTTAGATTTACAGAAAAGGTACAAAGGTAGTACAGAGATCTCCTTACACCCTTTCCCCAGCTTCCCCTAAAGTTCATGTTTTACACAACCAGGATCCTTGGTCAAAATGAAGAAACCAGCTCTGGTGAATAGTCACCAACCTCTAGACTTTTCGCAGGTCATAGTTTTCCCATGGAGGTTCTTTTTCTGCTCCTGGACCCTGTCCTGGATCCCACATTACGTTTCTTTGTCCTGCCTCCTTGGTCTCTTCTGTTCTGTGTGAGTTCTCTAATTTTTTCGTTTCCACACTCAGTTCTGTGTGTGTATATGTGCCCGTATGTGTGTGTTTTAATGGCCTTTGAACACTACTTTAGAGGGGCTCCGGGGTGGCTCTGCCTTCAGTTCAGGTCGTGATCCTGGGGGTCCTGGGATCGAGTCCCGTGTTGGGCTCTCTGCTCCATGGGGAGTCTGCTTCTCCATCTGCCTCGTCCACCCCAGCTCGTGCTCACTCTTTTTCATGCTCTCTTAAATAATAAAATCTTAAAAGGAAAAAAGAAAACTATGTTAGAGTCACAGAGCTGCCAGCAGCTAGAGTGCGTTTCCAGCATGCCGTGAGGCTCATTGCCTCTCATCACCTCCTCTCACCTTCTTATCTGCATGTGCATTCCTGCCCCACTTTGTCGTCTTTCCTTAATCGCTCACATGCTCTTTTCTCAGAAGAAATCCCACTGCGAGGAGACCACAGTGTATTTCCTCGGGGGCTGGGGGTTCCTTCCATGACAGTGGGCGGGCTCTGTGTTCTGAGTATGCTCATGGAGGTGTTGGTCCTGGCACCCCCCCAGCTGCTCAGCGTGGGTCTGTGATGCGTGTGCCACGCTGTCATCCTTAGGTGCGTGTGGTGGGGCCGCGGTGCCTACCTGGCCCCGGGAGAGGCGCTTGGTGACAAGCCAGAAGACTTGGAGAGGTCTTTTGGCCTCTGTTTCACACCATTGCTTTTTATACCAGGCGTGTTTTTTGTTTTAAACAATTTTCTTTCTGAATACTCCAGATGGATGGTGTTCCGGGGAGTTTAAGCAAGGGGCTGGGAAGGAAGCAAAGACGGGTAGTTCCTACTGTGTTCAGGCTGCTGTGCTGAGCACAGCCCCTAGGAATGAATGCTGGACACTCTGCATGGGGGACACCCCTTCCCTGAGTCCTAGAGTACACCATAAGCGCCCTGAGGGCAAACCTTACCCCTGCTCCGTACAGTATGCAACGGCTTGAATTGCACCTGCTTCAGATCCCTCCGTGGCTTGTCATTGCTCTCAGAATAAACCTAAGCTCTTTGCTTGTGGCCTCCAATGCCTCCCTGATCTCGGCTCCTGCCATCTCTTGGCCTCAAGCCCCGCCATCTCCTTTAAGGTTTATTTTTTCTTTCCCCCCAGGTTTATTGAGTTGTAATTGACGTATAACATATGTATGACGTGAGGCGCCTGGGTGGTTCAGTGGGTTAAAGCCTGTGCCTTTGGCTTAGGTCATGATCCCAGGGTCCTGGGATCAAGCCCCGCATCGGGCTCTCTGCTCAGCGGGGAGCCTGCTTCCTCCTCTCTCTCTCTGCCTGCCTCTCTGCCTACTTGTGATCTCTGTCTGACTTGTGATCTCTGTCAAATAAATAAATAAAATCTTTTTTAAAAAACCATAAGTATGACGTATAACATAGTATTAGTGTAAGGTGTACAACACAATGAGGTGAGACACGTGTCTATTGCAGAATGATCACCGTGAGTCTGGTCCATCACACACATAGTTACGGTTCTTTTCTTGTGTTGACAACTTTTAAGATCTATTCCCTTAACCAACTCAAGTATGCAGTACAATACTGTGAGCTGTAGTAATCACGCTATATCTTCCATCACCAGGATTTATTTAATTTATAACCAGAAGTTTGTACCTTTTGATCCCCTTTGCCCATTTCCTCCATCTCCCACCTGCAGCCGCCGCCAGTCTGTTCTCTGCTGCTGTGAGTTTGGTTGCTATTAGAGTCCTCATACAAGTGAGATCACACAGTTTTTGTCTTTCTCCCTCTGACTTATTTCACTGAGCGTAACACCCTGAAGATCTATCCATGTTGTCGCAGAGAGCAGGATTATCTTCTCTTCTATGGTGGAGTAATATTCCACTCTGTGTGTGTGTGTGTGTGCCACATTTTCTTTATTCATTTGACCATCGATGGACACTTAGGTTGCTTCCATGTCTTGGCTGTTGTGAATAATCCAGCAGTGAACTTGGGGGTGCAGATATCTTTTCAAGTTAGTGATTTCATTTACTTTGGATATATTCCCAGAAGTGGAACTGATGAATCATATGGTAGTTCTATTTTTAATTTTTTTTTTTTTATTTTGGAGGAAACTCCATACTGTTTTCCACAGGGGCTGCACCAATTTGCATGCCCACCAACTGTGCAGGAGGGTTCCCTTTTCCCCACATCTTTGCCAACACTTGTTATCTCTTATCTTTTTGATGATAGCCATTCTAACAGGTGTGAGGTGTGAACTGTTGTGGTTTAGATTTACATCTCCCTGTGAGGATCAGACTCCAAATTTTGAAAAATTCTTAAGGAAAGCCATTAGCAGCTTGGGGTGGTGTATAAGAACACAGGCTCTGGCCAGCGTCTCCTATCTCCTTGACCTTGGCCTCTGTCCATCTCCTTGACCTGAGTCCCAGGCCTCAGATCACACTAGCCCTCCTGTTCTCTGAGAGCTCCTGTCTGCTCCCACCTCAGGGCCTTGCCCCAAACATCCGATCTTCCTGTGGTAGGCCCTGAGAGGCTTCCCCAGCAGCTCCCTGGCACCCCCTGTCTGCAGAGAACCATAAGAACACTCACTCAGCACTGTAGGAAGTATCGCTCTGCTCATACCCACTCATTCCCATCCTGCCTGGATCCCAAAACTCGTCAGGCTGTGTCATAGGTGAGAAACCATGGCACTGACCTTGGGTCACCTCTCCCGTCACGCTCTCCCTTCCTCCTGTTGTTGTCAAGCCCTATCTCTCCATGGGAAGGCAGCTCATGGATTTTATTGGTCTGTTTATGTGTGATGTGCCTTCCCCAGCTTCACCTTAATGTCAGCTCCGGGCACACTGGACTTTATGGTTGTTTGCTCTCTTTACAGTCCGTGATCTCCAGGTTTTATGGGACTTATTTGGTGGTGGTTAATGCTGGGTGCCTGCTATGACACACGGCGGTTCCTCCTTCCCAGACCCCAGAGGCAGTTTTCCCACCAAGAGAGAATTCTTCCTAGTTCCACAGACTAGTCTTATAAGGCAACCATCTACTGAACATGGAGGTTTTTCCCCTGTGTTTGGTCTCCTGGTTCATTTGCTCGGTGGGCGCGTGCATGTGGAGGTCCCACGTACCCAAGTGGTCATGCTCCTATGAGAGGGGCCTCTGCCCGGCCCTTCTCCCTGAGTGGGAAGATCCTGGACACTGCCCACCTCGATTCTGTGTTTCAGTCTGGCACGGAGCCCGGGATGGGGAACTGCAGCTTTGGCTTCAGGCCCTGGCTGTGCCTCCTGGGGTAGCTCCAGAGAGTAAATTCTGACCTTCTTGCCCCAGGTCATCGACCCGGCCGGAGGTGGCCAGTATAGAGCCACTGGGCATCGACGAAGCCCAGTGCTCCCAGAAGGCCGTGGTGCAGGCCCGCTTGTCCCAGCCTGCCCGCCTGACCAGCATCATCTTCGCCGAGGACATCAGTAAGAGCTTTGAGTGCCCCGGGGTGGGGGGGACATGAGATGGGAGGCGGCACCCCCCCTTGCCTTCCCTGCACCGCCCCCCCCTCCCCCACCCCACTGAGACCTTAGCCCCACAGCCCACCTCTCTCTCTTGTTGGGTCAGAAGATGCCCAGGCAGGACCCACCCTGGCCCCTCCCATCAGTGCTATGTCCTGTTTTCCCTCTGTGGAGGCTGCCTTTCATTTCTAAATAATTATTTGTTAACCAAATACCTCCTCAACGGGTCTTGAGTCAACATGAAAAAAAGCTGTTGCAGGTCTTTTACTGCCCACGTTTAGTTTAACCTGTTATTGTTGTAAACTGCTTGGAAGACAATTAATGCCATTATCTGGCGTGCTTTCTGCCATTTCACATGATGCAAAGTTTTCATTTTTATAGGGTTGTTTTTAATGGCTCAACACCATTCCTCACAGGGGCTTGTCCTATAAGGATCCCCTGCGTTGGACATTTAGACTGTTTTCAGTGCCTGTGAGGTATTATATAGAAAAATAAATATATTTGTCCAGGGGACAACTTAGGGTTCTTTGGAGTTATTTGCTACCAAGGATAGGTTCCCAGTTTTACATATGAGTTGAAAGCTTTTGATGTGGTGCTTTCTAACGAGGTACCTACCGTGAATGGGGCACAGGTGGTTTCTACGGTGCCTGGAGAGTGGGCAGGATGTTTTTGTGTCACCTGCTGTTATTTTTACACTGGAGAATTCCCCGGATAATGCCATTTATGTATTGCACTTATGGAGCTAGTGAAAAAAGGCTATGTGCTTGCTCACACAACCCTTTCATTCTGTAGTACAGTTGATGGTCTCGTATAAAAACCAGTGTAAGCAGACGAACTCCGGGTGCAGTTCCTAATTGGAGCATAGGGACAAGCGTTCCAAACTGCATTATCTTCTTTGGTGCTAACTCATCGTCATGCACCCTGAGCTTTTAACTTAGTGGTCACACCCCAAACAAAACCAGATTCTCTCTGAGGAGTTTTCTCGTGTGCAGCTGTAAATGCTGGTGTTCACGTTGCTGAAGAACAAGAGAGGCCATGAAAATGCCTCCAAGCCCTTACTCTGCACGGGTCTGTGCCGACTTCCGGAAGGCCCGTGTGTTGGTCAGCGGCTTGGATGCTGAGGGTCGGTGTGGTTCTCCCAGCTCCACATTGTGGTGGTGGTTCTGTTGGGTGCTGACGTCCTTGCCAAAGTTTGAGAGCACCTGACCCAGGAGACCCTGGAGGTGGAGTGGCGGTCGGGGCGCCACCTTCTGTGCCAACCCCTCCATTCCCATCCCCCAGCCACGGGCCAGGTCCTCCGCTGTGATGCCATCGTTGACCTCATCCACGGTATTCAGATCGTCTCCACTACCCGCGAGCTCTATCTGGAGGACTCCCCCCTGGAGCTGAAGGTCCAAGCTCTGGACTCTGAAGGTGAGGACAGGCCCCCAGCAGTTTGCTTGCTGTCCCCTCACGTCCGGCCCTGCCGTTCCCCCGGGGAGGGCGGTTCCAGCCGATGGCAGAGCTGGTGCTGGGGAGATGCTGACGAGGTCAGGACCACTGAGTGGCTCTCAGACCCTTAGGGGGGGCTGACACTCCTTGGCCTCTGTGGCAGGGCCTGTGAGATGAGACATTTGGCAGTTCCTAGAGGCTGATTCTGTGTGACCTCCAGTGTCTTAGCAGCAGTAGGAAGCTGGGACATGCTCCCTGGGTCA
The DNA here is from genome assembly GCA_004024625.1 of Mellivora capensis. Lineage (NCBI taxonomy): Eukaryota > Metazoa > Chordata > Mammalia > Carnivora > Mustelidae > Mellivora > Mellivora capensis. Next base: position 56,923 of record PISX010005532.1, on the reverse strand, counting down.
CTGCACTGGAAACGGTGGAAGTCTCCTCCTTGCCCAGCTTTGAGGGCTTGGGTTGGCTTCCTGGTCCGGATTGCAGGGTGCACCTGGGCATGTGTGTGCGTGCACTGGGTCGCCTCCCTGTGCTGGCCCGGGTGCCGTCATTCACTTTGCTTCACCAGAGTCCAACGTTGGATTGTTCTGGGGTTCTGAGGAGATCTGTTCTTGGACTGTCTTGGGTGCAGCCTGACCTCTTGGGAAGCTGAGCAAAGGGAAACTTGTAGGTTAAGATTCCCGTTGGAGAAAGTGACTCAGGCAACAGATGTCTTTCAGAGGAGGGATCTCCCAAAATGTAAGCCCAGTCCTTGGCTCACCTTGCCTTTGAAACCTTCCCTGGCCACTCCAGCTCCCTCTGCTCAAAAATAAAATTCTCTAGATTAGAACTGCCCAACTTAGGGTAGTATCTGCACTGGGGGGTGGAGAGTTATTTGTGGTAGGGCCTGTCTCATGCTTTGTAGGGTGCTCAATAACATCTCTGGCCTTCACCCACAAGAAGTAGTAGAATTCCCCAAGTTTGTTATTTAAAGATTTTATTTGTTTGTTAGAGAAACAGAGAGAGAGAGAGCAGAAGTAGGCAGAACAGAAGGCAGCGAGAGAGGGAGAAGTAGGCTCCCCACTGAGCAGGGAACCCAATGTGGGGCTCGATCCCAGGACCCTGGGATCATGACCTGACCTGAGCCGAAGGCAGACGCTTAACCCACTGAGCCACCCATGCACCCCAGAACTCAAGTTTTGATGACCGGAATTATCTCGAGCCATTGCCAAGTATGCCCGGAGGACAAAGTCATGGTTCTAGAGCATCAATCAGGTCCCTCCTTCCTGTCCATTCATTTATCAGATAAGCTGCCTCACTTCTCTGATCTGTTCTCTGGTCTGTGAAACTGAGATAGTGGTGCTTACATGGGGCTTGCAAGGATTCAGTGAGAAGCATGCACAGGGCTTTGTGCTGGGCAGCACAGAGCGGGTCTCGGTGAGCCAGGTGGCGTCTGAGCAGTTCCGCCTGTTGGCCATCCTGCCAGGTGCTGGGAAGGAAGGGCTGCCTTCTGCCCCAGTAGCTCAGGCTGTAGGGGGGACCACATGCATTTCAGTAGGTGCTGCTTGTCATCAAATCAGATGTAAGGTGACCTGGGGCACGTTGAAACTTGGGTGTCGGGGACAGAAGTTAGGATGGTCTCTTAGGGACACGCTGTTTGACCAAGTCATGAAGAGTGTGGTGTTTGCCCACCTTGGAAGTCCATTTTCTTCTGGAGAAGATGAAACTCGCAGCAGGGTGGTGGGGCAGGGGATGCAGGAGGTAAAGGACCTTGCATTGCCCACATGGGGTTTGCACTTGGTCTTCAAGCGAGGGAGCTGGGGGAGGGGTTTGCGCAGTGAGATGATAGGAGCTCCCCACGGGGATGACTCATTGATCTTGGGAACAAATGACCACACTTGATGCCACGCTGAGGCCAGGCACTCCTCTGAGCACTTTGCATGTTCTAACTTCATTTCACAGCCAGTGATGAGTCCGAGGCACAGAGGGTGAACACACACACATGTGTGCAGGGAGAAGACATATAGTTAGTATGTAACACAACCAGAGTCTGAGCTCTGGCCTGGTCCCTGAGTCCACTCTCTTGCCCTGGGCTCAGCAGACTTTTCCAGTGAAGGGCCAGAGAGTAAATGTTTTAGACTTTACTGGCCACGCCATCTTTGCTATAACTACTCGGCGCCCCTCACTGTCGCTCTAAAGCAGCCCTAAAGGTTGCATAGTGGCTGTGTTCTAATAAAACTTTATTGACCACCAGCTCTTGACTACTCTTTTATTTCCTGTCTTAAGTTACTTGAAAAAAAAAAAAGATTTGTATATCATGACATTCATCCATTTAAAGTGTACGGTTCGGTGGTTTTTAATATATTCACGAAGTGGTACAGCCATCACACTAGCTGATTTTAGAACATTTGCATCAGTACAGAAAAGAAACCAAGTACCCTTGAGCAGTGACTTCCCATTCTTTCCTCTCTCTGGCCCCTGGCAACCACTACTTTTGGTGTATATAGATTTGTCTATTATGGACATTTTCTATAAGTAGAATCATACAATGGTACAGTCTTTTGAGTCTGACTTCTTTCACTTGGCATAATGTTTCCAAGGTTCATTCATGTTGTGCTATTTCCTTCCTTTGTATGGCCGAATGACATCCCGCTGTGTGGAGAGATCACATTTGTTTATCCAGTCATTTGTTGATGGACATTTAGGTTGCTTCTACCTTTTGGCTGTTGTGAATAATGCTGCTGTGAATATTCATGTACAGGTCTTTTTGTGGACATGGTTTTCATTTCTCTGGCACATCTGCAGGGGCAGAATTGCTGGGTCACAGCGTAATTCTGTGTTGGCCTAAAAGTAATGGCAAAGATAGCAGCCCAGTTTTCTGGAGCTTTTGCTAAGCACTGTATTTTTGGCTTCTCAGATTCCACAGGTGGGGTGGGGCAGGACCTGGGGCCCATCTGGCACTAAGTGCCTTACCCTTGGTCAAACAGCATGTCCCTAAGAGACCATCCTAACTCTTGTCCCCCACACCCAATTTTCAACGTGCCCCAGGTCGCCTTACATCTGATTTGATGACAAGGGTAAGTGCCAAAGAAAGAAAGTGCCAAAGAAAGCTTTTCCAGATCCCAGATGCTCTTATCTGGGTTGCCAGCCAGGCAGGGAATGCAGATGAGGACTATTGTGAGGGGCGGGGGGGGGGGCAATAGGGCATGGTGGGGAGTGTGGCAAATCCAAGACCATGATCCCTTCTAGCAAGGCTGAGCCAGCCACTGGTCTGCAGAGGGACACTGGCCCAGGAAGCCGGCTCTGTAGACTTTCCAAGAGAACTTGGGAGTTGGATTTATTTGGCGCATTTCTTCATTTGAGATGATGGGACATAACTCAACAATGTAAAAGCAGCATTGCCTAGGTAAAAGCAAAGCCACAGCTCCTAGGAGATGGGGCCTCAGAGCCACTGGTTGCCATCTCCCACCCCATTGCGGGGTGTTGATTGACACCCAACCAGACCTTGTACTCACACTAGAGTGTTAGGACCCACTCTGAGTCCTGTCTCCAAAATCATTACTGGGCCCCATTTGGGCTCACATGTCCTGACATCCCGGACCGCAAGCCGGACTGCAGAGCTAAGTCTGGCTTGGGTGGCCTGCCATCTCCTCCACGCTGGGAGCCTGGGAGTCCCAGCATCCAGGGGAGAGATGAGCTGTCACCCTTCATCCCCTGACCCTTGAGACCTCAGTTTCCCTTTCCTGAAATGGGGGCATAACACCTGCTTTGCAGGGGGGTGGTCCTGAGTGCATTTTCCCCTCCCCCTGGCCCTAGGGAGTTAACTCTGAGCCTTTCTGCTCCCCCCACCCCCCCATCTGCTCCTGCAGGGAACACATTCAGCACCCTGGCTGGGCTGGTCTTTGATTGGACGATCGTGAAGGACACGGAGGCTGATGGGTTCTCAGACTCCCACAACGCTCTGCGGTAAGAGGTGCCTCACCTTTGCAGGAAAAGTGGGAAGGAGGTGTCATTTGGCTCCACGCAGGGTGGGGGCTTTGAGCAGCATCATCACCATCAGCAAGGAACCCAGGGTCGTCAGGATGCTGGCCGGCATCCCCCATGACCGAGCAAGGATGAGCATTTCGGCTCCCACAGCTGTGTGGGAACCTTGCTGCTTCTGCTGCCCACTGGGATGCACTCTGGTTGTGGGAAATTGTGGAGAAGGCTGGCATGCCCAGGTGTAGAAGAGAAGACTTGCCCCAGATAATGGAAGCTGTCACATGGTACAGGGAAGGGTTGGGGTTGCATTTGGCCTCAAAGGGCAGCCCTCCACTGGGGGTGAGTTAAAGGGGAGACAGGTTGTGGCTGGGAAGACATTTCCAGCCCTCACAGGAGCAACAGGCTGTGTTCCCCAGCACTGGAGGATACAGATGGGCTTGTTATGTGCTATGTACCACCATTTTTGCCATTTTTCAGACATAGAAACAAAGATTTAAGCCACTGGTCAAGTTGGTAAGTGGCAGAGCTAGAAATGGACTCACATCTATATAAATCTTCACTATCCAATATGGTAGCCACCAACCCTGGCTATTTAAATTTAATGAGGTAAAATGAAAACTCCAGTTCCTTGGATGTACTGGCTGTGTCTCACATGCTTGTTTGCTACGTGGCTAGTGGTTATGACACGTTGCACAGAGAAGTTGGGGAGCAGAAGGTCCTGTTGGCCGGTCCTGGTGTAGACCCAAGGGCTGGGCTCATATCCCTTGCTACCCTGCAGTGCCTCAGGCCTTTTCGAATCAAGTTTCAATGTCTCTTTTAAGGGGAGAAGATCTAATTTTTTAAAAATATTCTCTTATAATCTTTATAAATTTTATTTTGATTTCAGTATAGTTAGCATACAATGTTATGTTAATTTCAGGGGTATAATATAGTGAGTCAGCACTTCCATACATCACCCAGTGCTCATAAAAGTGACCCCCTTAATCCACATCCCCTATGTCGTCCATCCCCCACTCACCTCCCCTCTGCTAACCACAGGTTCTCTATGATTAAGACTCTCTTTCTTAGGTTGTCTCTTTCTCTCTCTCTCTCTCTCTTTCTCTCTCTCTCTCTCCTTTTTCCTTTGCTTATTTATTTTGTTTCTGAAATTCCACTTGTGAGTGAAATCATATGGTATTTGTCTTCCTCTGACTGATTTATTTTGCTTAACATACTTTCTAGTTGCGGAGGAAGACTTAAAAAAGAAATTCTTTTAAAGGTCTTGTTTATTTATTTGACAGAGAGCACAGGCGGAGGGGAGCAGCAGGCAGAGGGAGAGGGAGAGGCAGGCTCCCCGCTGAGCAGGGACCCCAATGCGGGACTCGATCCCAGGACCCTGAGATCATGACCTGAGCCGAAGGCAGAGGCTTAACTGACTGAGCCACCCAGGAGCCCCTTTAAAACTTTGCAGCTATTTTCAGCTTACAGAAAAGTTGCAAGTATAGTACAAAAAGTGGTATCCCTGAACCATCTGAGAGCCAACTTGATGTCCCTAATTATTTTAATGTGCCTTTGCTACCAGGAAGACATTTTCTGGCGCACACACAACATCCTCACAATGAGGAGATGAACACTGATGCCTACAGTCATCAGACCTCATTCAAGCCTTGCCAGACTATCCTAGTTACATCGTTCATAGGACGCACAAAACCCAGCCAGAGTCACCTGCTGTCTGAGTCGTCCTATCTTTCTTAGCCTAAGACAGTTCTTCGGTCTTTCTTTCTTTTGGGACCAAGATGCTTGTGAAGATTACAGTTAGGGTGTTTTGCAGAATGTCCCTCATTTGGGGATTATCTGATATCCCTCCTGATGAGATGCAGAGCTTTGCATCTTTGGTAGGAAGGTTGCAGAGGTGAGCTTCTGTGTTCTCCTGATTGTATCTCATCACGGTTTGGTGGGTCTGTCTCGGACGACGTTCACGGTCATCACTTGGGGTGGATGGTGCCTGCTCAGGTGCCCCACTGTGAAGTCACTGTCCTATCCCTTTGCAATTAGTAAGTATTTTGTGGGGAGTTAAGAATCTGGTCTTTTGGGGCACCTGGGTGGCTAAGTGGGTTAAAGCCTCTGCCTTCGGCTCAGGTCATGATCTCAGGGTCCTGGGATTGAGCCCCGCATCAGGCTCTCTGCTTGGCAGGGAGCCTGCTTCCTCCTCTCTCTCTCTGCCTGCCTCTCTGCCTACTTGTGATCTGTCTGTCAAATAAATAAATAAAAAAAAGAATCTGGTCTTTTGTTTACACCTTTCCAAGTCCAGCTCCAGGCTTTAGGGAACATCTTGGCTTAGCCCATGCCTATTCCCATGGCAGACATCCCTATGCCCTGATACTGTGCAAGGTGGGTTGCTCTTTTGGGTCAGAGGTCTTTGGGGGTGGGGGAAATGGGGCCCTCAACCTTCGTCTTCTGCATGAGCTCTGGAATTTCTGGTGTCTCACGAAGCCAGGAACATGGGCTGGACAGTCAAAGAGACCTGGATTCCCAACCTGGCCTGGTCACTTCCTGCCTATTGCCTCAGTCAAGGAGTGTAGCCCATCTGGGCATCGGCGTCCCCCTCTGTCAGAGGGAGGGGAGTATTGTGGCTACTTCTGAGGGCAGCTGTGTGACAGGTCCACATAGTATTCAGAGCCCCACCCTGGGCCTGACACCTGCTAGGCATTCAGAGAACGCTGGTTCCCTGCCCCAGTCTGTGCTAGCAGGTGCGTCTCCTACCATGACAGCCCCCTGAGTGTCCAGGCACTCTGTACATGAGCTGAATGTCAACCAAAATCAAAAGCACTAAGGCAGGTTGCAACCAGAGTGCCCCGGGTTTTCATTAAAATCAGCATGTGATACCTAGTCACACCAGACAGGGAAATCAGTTACAGCGCATAACCACAGCCGGCAGATCTTGGGGAGAATGGAAGCGTGTCCAGCATACTGCTCTTGTTCAAGTGGAAAGGCGGACTCACCTGTAAATCACAGGCTGCGAGAGAGAGAGAGAGAGACCGTGTGGAAAGGGTCCCTCAAGCCAGCCCTGCTTCTTGCCTACACGGTGGGGTCTCCGCATCCCAACTTCTCTCCCAATGTGGGGCTTCTCCCCACAGCCTGGTGCCTTATTGTGGGGCGATAAGATGGGTGTGATCCCTCTTCCTGACACTGGAGGAAGGGTCATTGAACATCATATCCCAATGGCAGGAGCTGGCCCAGAGGGGTGGGTAGAACATCACAGGGGGGCCATGGGAGCCTGGTGGGCACTGCTGGCCCCACCCCGGCTGGGTCTGTGCTCCTGGGCCTGCTTCCTAGTTTCCGTGGGCCTCACCTGTCACACCTGTGAGTGTGAAGCATTTTGTCCAAGCAGGTGGTCCTCATATTTCAGGGTTTACCATCATCGCATGTGGATTTTGATAAAAAGCACAGTGCCAGGCTTCTTGCGGACAAAGGCCTGTACGGGGCCCAGGAATCTGCACTGTTCACCAGGAGGTGGGCAGTTCTGATGTAGGAAGTTTCGGGGACACATTTCTATGCGGCACCAAGCAGGGCACCGCCACTCACTTAAGGGCCTGGCCCCTCCCAGGAGGTGCCAGCAGCCGGTGAATCTGTTAGGGTCCTTGCTTTTGCAGTCAGGTCTGATCACATCTTCCTTCTACAGAATCCTCACGTTCTTGGAGTCCACGTACATCCCTCCTTCCTACATCTCCGAGATGGAGAAGGTGGCCAAGCAGGGGGACACCGTCCTCGTGTCCGGGATGAAGACAGGGAGCTCCAAGCTTAAGGCGCGCATCCAGGAGGCCGTCTACAAGGTGGGCCCCTGGGGCAGGGGGGCACTGGGCTCCTTGAGGTGGCTCATGCCTGTGAGCACATTTAGGCATGGTACCGTGAAAGTTTCACTCTTCATGAACTGGGAACTTCAGGGTGTGATTCTGTGTTTCTGTTCGTTGGGTTTGGTTTTTGGGGGAGGGGTTCCACGGCTTTCGAGGGAGGTAGTTGGAGGTCCAGAGGGCACCATCTCCAGAGTCACAAAGTAGTTGGTCCATGGTCCCTTTCGAGGCAGGTCAAGGAAGGGGATGCCCATTAACCCACTGATGTTCAGCAAACCCCCCGCACTGGTCCCTGTGGAGGGATACAGCCAAGCCTTTGGAGCTCTGAAGAAACTGGGGGCTTCCAGGTGCCCTCCAAGCTATCCCTTCCTAGGTCCCACTCTGAGCCCTGGGACTGGTGGTCCCATCTGTGGAGAGCTAAGACTCCTTCCCTCCCTTCCCCTTCCCCCAGTTACCCTGGCCTCACTAGCACCTGCTCCGGCACCGTCTGGAGAGGGGTATAGGACAGCAGAAAGGAGAGGTCCTGGTTTTTTCCCTGTTCTCGTGGGCACATGTCTGCCCTGCCTCCATTGAACTACAACCCTGAGACCTTCCTTTCCTTTGTCTGATTCCTGGAGCTCACACAGGAAGGGTGTGGTACTCCATCCACCGTTGACTTTCTAAAGTGACAGATGAGAGAACGCCTCCTGATGCCCTCTTTTGTCGTTTAGCCTGTAGGCCAGGGGTCGTGGGGGGTTTTAGAAGCACAGGACGTGCCGCATTACAGGGGCTCATCCCGTAGCACCCTGTAGATCGTGTTTGGAGACCATTTGCCTCTTGTTATTCGGGGCCTGAGCCCAGCCTACCCCACCCCTGGGCTGGAATTCCCTCTTGTCCTGCCTGGTGCCTGTAGGAGGCTTCCCTGCCTGCCACACTAGAAAGCACTCACCAGAGCAGAGCTGGGCCCAGGGCTGCTTTTGTCTCTTTGGATGAGTCAAAGATACTATGTAACTTCCTATTAAGTGAGGAAACCTATAAGATGTTACACGTGGGGCAAAGGAGACCCCCAAGAATTTGGGAACAGACGCAGAACTGGTCAGTATCCACGGGGTGCTGGTCGACGCCCTCTCCACCTGAGACGATGTATTGGCATTTCTGTGGATGAGAATCATTTTCTTTGCCAAGTTTTCTCCAACGTGACGAGTTGCCAGTAGATCAAAGGCAAGGGAAGGCGTGGGCCCCCAGAGACTTCGGTGACCCAAGGGGTATGCTGGGTTCGACACTCGTGATCGTTCTCCCATTTCAAGTCTCTCACGCCATTTCCCGATGAGGAGGCACGGCGTGGTGGGGGTGGGGTGGAGGGACATGTGTCGCTCCCCCTTTTCAGGTTTGCCCTTGGCTCCCCAAACTCCCTGATCTTTGGGCTTTCGTGGGTGGAGCCCCTGAGCCCCTGGTGGCCACAGTATCCATGATCTCACTCCTTACTTTTCTTTCTGTGTAACTATGATGACTGCACATTGAGCTATAGTGTACGTTAATGTAAAGTGACGTGCTCAGCACGGTCCAGCAGTAGCCACTGGACACGGGCCTCATGAACATACAGGGTTCCCCTGGGGCTTTGAGGGGTCTGAAGGTGTGGGGCTCTGAGCATTGCCTTGTTTCTTTACCGACAACTTCCCTATCCCCACGTAAGCATCCTGAGAAGTTCTAGATTCTCTTTCTCCTGCCCACACTGCTCCCTGTTCCCCACCCGCACCTCACTTTTTCTTCTTCTTTTTCTTTAATAAGTAGGCTCTGTGCTGGTGCGGGAACCAGCGCCGGGCCCAAACTCACGACCCTGAGATCGAGACCTGAGCTGAGGTCAAGAGTTGGAGGCTTAACTGACTGCACCCCTCCCCCCACCTCACTCTTTCTACCCTCTTTCTTCCAAGCACGTGCGCCCTGCAGAGGTCAGGCTGCTCATTCTGGAGAACATCCTTCTGAACCCAGCTTATGACGTCTACCTGATGGTGGGGACCTCCATTCGCTACAAGGTGCAGAAGATCAGGCAAGGAAAGATCACAGGTGGGTCATTTACTCAATGTGGTCGTCATGGCAGAGGCTACCCTTTCTATCATTGTGGTAAAACGCCCATAACAGAATTACCATTTTCGCCACTTTTTTTTTTAATGTTTTGTTTATTTATTTGACAGAGATCACAAGTAGGCAGAGAGGCAGGCAGAGAGAGAGAGAGGAGGAAGCAGGCTCCCTGCTGAGCAGAGAGCCCGATGGACCCTGAGGATCCCAGGACCCTGAGATCATGACCTGAGCCGAAGGCAGAGGCTTTAACCCACTGAGCCACCCAGGCGCCCCCATTTTCACCATTCTTAAGTGTGCGGTTTGGTGGCACTGAGATAACTCACATTATCATGTCACCATCCCCTTCAGCCCTCTCTGGAACTTTCTCATCTTCCCGGAATTGAGACTCCCGTTTCCGTTAAACACTAGCTCCGTATTCGTCCTCCCCCAGCCCTTGGCAGCGGCCATCTTTCTTGCTGTCTCTGGGACTTTGACTTCTCTGGGGACCTCAAATAGGATGAATCCCACTGTATTCGTCCTTTAGTCACTGGTTTTATCTCATTTAGCCATAATGCCCTCAGGGTTCATCCACATTGTAGTGTGTGTTAGAATTTCCTTCCTTTTTAAGGCTGAGTAACACTCCAGCGTATGTGTATTGATATTTGTTGAATACTTATCCATTCATCTGTCGATGGGCGCTTGGGTTGCTTCTTCGTCTCGGCTTTTGTGAATAGTTTTACTAGGAGCATGGGTGTGCAAATCTCTTTTCAGGACCCTGCTTTCGGTCCTTTCGGGTGTATATCCATCCCTTTGTTTGGAGAGTGTCAGAAGCTGTGAGTGTCACATGGGAATGGGTTTGCCTTTGGTCTGCTACTAACTGCCGGCCAGTCTTGGCCGGCTACTGCCCACCCTTTGGGGCTCAGTTTCTCCTTCAGATACCTTGAGGCCTTTCTGCCTATGCTTTGAGGGCAAAATTAATTAGTGGATATGGATTTGTTCTGGTAATTCTAGAATGCTGCGGACCTGGGATACATTTTATATGGTGAGTGTTCTTAACGCAGCACCCATCCTCCCAAGAATTATTACTATTATTATTGTTTTTTTAAAAAGTTTATCCATGTCTCGTGGCCAGAGCCCAGGAGGTCAAGAGTGTCACCCACCTGTCCGAGGGCTTTGACATGTGTTGAGGCAGGTGTCTCCGCGAGGTTGGAGGGTCACTCTGTCTGTGATGCAAGGTCTTGTGTAAGAAGCACATAGATCGGGACGCCTGGGTGGCTCAGTTGGTTAAGCAGCTGCCTTTGGCTCAGGTCATGATCCTAGCGTCCTGGGATCGAGTCCCACATCGGGCTCCTTGCTTGGCAGGGAGCCTGCTTCTCTCTCTGTCTCTGCCTGCCACTCTGCCTGCCTGTGCTCACTCTCTCTCCTTCTGACAAATAAATAAAATCTTTAAAAAAAAAAAAAAAAAAGAAGCACATAGATGCTTCAGTATCCAAGGAAATTGGGTTTTGTTCCATAGAGGAGGTCCTGAAAGACCCTGCCTCACGTGGGAGCAGTGGATCTGGGGAGCAGTTACAGTGTGAGAGAGCACTGTTCCCCTCAGACTGTGGAAGCTGGGACTAGGCTCCTTCTGGGTAAGAAGCAGGGCAGGGGCTCGTGGCCAGAGATCTGAGAGCTGGGCCCCAACCGGGGAGGGCAGTCAGCACGGTTAAGGGTGGGTGATTTAATAAAGAGGCCTTAAGAGCCTACCCCGAATTAGCTCAGGTGTCACAGTCCAGAGGGACAGCACATCTCAGGGGACCCAGAGAATTTGTGGGCTGGGTCACTGATCTAACATAGATCTCAAAGGGTCAGAACACACAAAAGATAGCCCGGGGCAGGAATTGGGAATGTTGTTGCCTCCCTTTCATCAATGGAGAAACGGGATCGAAACTTCCTCCAAAAAAGAGCCCACCTGTGTGACAGATGCTTCTGGTTGACTCAGGTGTGGAGCGGCTTCCACAAGGAGTCCTCGAGACCCAAACCATCAAGGTCCACCATGACCTAGTCATACAAATGGAAATTCTGCTCATTTGTTTTAGATGGATTGGGCTTGGGTTTCTTGTTTTGTTTTGTTTTTTAATTGAAGTACAAGTCACATCACTGGCATTTTGAATGAGTTGACTGGACAGGGAAGGGAGGACTGATAACAGGACAGGGACGTGAATTTCTGCTGTTGCCTGTCTTGCGCAGCACCCTGCATTGGCTTAGAGAATCCTAGGTTAGAGGCCAGTTACCTGGACTTATGAACATGCAGATCATTATAACCCCAATTAATTCTTTCTCTTTTTGTTTTTAGTTTTCCTTCCTTAAAAATTTATTTTTTCCTCTTTTCTTCCATGTCTTTGTTTCCCTTCTGTCTGCCTCCTTTTGTTGGGTGGCTTGCTTTCTTGCAAGCCCGTTTTACTGAGCACCTACTCAGTGCTGTGGTCTGTGGGCTGCTGCATATGTCACCCGGGGTTCCTGCCTTCCTGGAGCACACAGCCCAGCAGCCACTCTGATGGTTATTCTGCAAACATCTTACAAGTGGGGGCAGGGGAGGGAGGAGAGGGGCTCTTGGAGCTCCTAACCAGGGGGATGTGTGTTGCCTTCAGAGCAGTGTTTCCAGTGGGGGGGTGGGGGGGGAAGAGACACTGGTCCCTCCCCTCAGTTCTTAATGGTGTTGGTGTTTGTGCTGCTTGAAGACATGATTGGCAGGCACAGTAACCAAATTTCCAGGCAGAACAAAATGCGGGAAGGCCATGCTGATTGAGGGAATTGGTGTCTGAAAGAACTTGGGAGGAACGGTGGAAGGGACAGAGACAGAAATACACTGAGGCTAGGAGAGTCACCAGCCAAGGCTGGTGTCAGTGACCCAGATGTCGAAGGGACTTGGAGCCCAGCACCCCCTTGAGCCATGGCTGCCTAGAACTAGCTCACATGGGCTGTGTGAGCAGGGGCTGGAGCCAGAGGCGGGGGAGTAACCTTCCCATCCTCCTGGACTCAGATCCTTTCTAGGAGCTCCATGGTCATCCCTGGAGCCTACCCGGGGTTGGGGGCGGGGGATGAAAAGCATGTCTGGAGGGTCAGCCAAGGTCAGGAGGGTCACAGAGCCTGGTCTCCTAGAAGCGTGTGGGCCTCCTAGTTTACAGAAGGGCAGCCCTGGGGATGGCCCTTTACCCCCTGCAGATGATAGATGGGTTGGTCCAGTGCCCCAAGAATAGCCTTCCTATTTTTACAGATAGACAGTGACCCTGAGCATCTGCAAAGCCTTCTGCATTCATTGCTTTTCATAGTAGCAAGCTCTGCATTCTAAGAGGTGTTCTAGGAGTCAAGCCCCTCATTTTCATTGTTTTAGGATTTTGTAATTATGTTGTCATGCAAGATCTTTTGAGAATCAGTATGTTCATTTCTCAAAATAGCCTCTTTGTTTGGAGAAGTTTAAATAAGGGAGGAAGCTAGCACTTCATAAAACAGCATAAAGTAATACTGCTTGATTGAGCAGTGGCATTATTTTCTTACAGTGTGGATCCTTGATGCCCTGCTGCCATATTCTGAACATATAATCCTCAAGAATCTCAGCCCAGTTTGGCTGGGCTTCCCCTCTGGGTAGAGAATGAGGAGATGGGCTGTGTATATGCTAAAGGATTCTCCATTCTAGCATGTGCTGGAATCACCCAGAGGGCCTGCATAAGCTCAGAGCTTCGGGCCCACCCCCAGAATTTGTTTCAGCAGCTCTGGGGTAAGGCCAGTCATTGGCAGCTAGTAGGTGACATTGATGGTCCAGGAGGGCCCATACTTTGAGAACCCTCTGCTCTACGGCAAATTCTTGGGGATTTATCAGAACAACACAGAAGACACCCTAAGACAGGAGGTGCACCAGTTGCCTCCCTTTTAGAGTTCCCTTTGGAATTCTTGGAAGTCTGAAGGATGCTCCAGCTGAAATTCCTCCTGGCCCTTGTCCCTGATGCCTGCAGGCCCTGAGCTGGGACCCAGGGAGAAATGGTGACCAGGGGTACGATCTGTGGCTCTCCCTCCCTCCTCTCCCTTGCTGGAGGGCCGGGATGTGGCCACACCTACAGGGTCCTGGGGAAGTTGGAGGGATGGGACTGGGAGGGGTCAAGTAAAAGTGTTCCTGTGCTCTTTGGTTTTTTAGTTTTTTGGTTTTCTTGTTTTTTTGTCCTTCTGGGTTTTTTTGTTTTTTAATGTTCAGTTAGCCACTGTATAGTACGTCATTAGTTTTTTGTTGTAGTGTTCAGTGATTCATCCTGCTGTCTTTGGTTTGAATCCCAGCTCTGCCACTCCCCTGCTGGAGGACCCTGTGGGATTCTTGCCTTGATTTCCACAGCACCACCATCTTGAAGGTGTGGGCATCAGCAGTGTCCGTGCCAGGGGTTGTTGTGGGATAAAATGTGGTGATAGGCCCCTAACGCAGCAGGCACAGTCCCGCCACATCTTGTTTTTGTGGTCAGCAGTAGCCATTGATAAGAGTGTTCGTGGTCACTATCCACAGGGTGTGGAAGACGGACGCTGAAGTGGCAGGTTTTGCAGGGTCCCTCATTTCCTGGGGAAATTGTTTTTCATCCCAGCCCAGATTGAGTGAGTTCTCTTCTACAATGTGACACTGAGCTGGGAAACCTTGATGGATGGTCAGGATGGTGACGGAGAACATTCTTTGCAGATCCTAGACTGAGCTCCCCAAACCCGGTGGGAAACCATGGACTGGTGCCTTTTTGGAAACCCCCCACTCCCAGAGGCCACACGGCTCCAGTGAGCCCCACCCTAGGCCCCTCGGTGCAGCAGCAGAATTCACTTAACTCATGGATTCTTCAGGCAGCCTACAATTGCTGTCAGAAGCTGTGCTTAATTAGGAGGAAAAAAAAAGCCGTTTATGACAGACACTAAAAAACTGATTGCTTCTGAAAATTCATAGAGAGTGTCAGTTTTGTCCACGGGCATGGAGAATACTGTTAAATTTTAAAGTGTCGAGAAAATTATAACACTGTGTGTTAACTATACTGGAATAAAAAAGAAAAGTGTTGAAGAAACTAAGCAAAAAAAAAAAAAAAATCAAGCAGTCATACGGATGGTCGGGTCCAGGGATTTGAGGTGGGGCGGAGGTACTGGTTCTTAACGTTCCCTGTCTTTGCTCTTGTCTCTCCCACTTGGTTCTTTCTGCTTCTGGGCGGCCAGAGCTGTCAATGCCTTCTGAGCAGTATGAGCTCCAGCTTCAGAACAGCATCACGAGCCCCGAGGGAGCCACAGGCCAGCCCGTGGCCATCTTGGACCAGGATACGTCGACGGTCACCGCTGTGCAGCTGGGACAGAGCAGCCTGGTCCTGAGCCACAGGAATATCCTTTCTCCAGCCCAGCTGCAAGTCCATATGCGCGTCCTGCACAGGAGATTGGCCTGTTGAGGAGTCATTTTTCTCCCCGAAAGCTTGGCTTGGCTAAAAATAACCCTGTTTTCCCTCAAGGTCTGAAAAATCAGAAAGAACCGAAATAGCAACACGGCTGTGTGGCATCGCTCACCTCCGTGGGTGACTCACTGGAGAGGCTCCGGGCTGGGAGGTGGTGGCAGGAGCAGAGCCTTCCTTGGCACGGACAGCCCCATCCGAGGGGCCTGGCCAAGGCTGTTTGCACATCAGTGGGTTGTCTCTGTCCTAGCCTTGTCCGGGTGGTCTCCAGTGTCCCTTGCAAGAGACCCTCCCCTGCTTGTGTGGGAAGCGTGGCGGGGCCTCTGATTCTAGAACATGGCTTTGTTCTACTTGGCCTCAGGCAAGAGGGTTCATCCTCTCTCCCATGCATGTGATGTCTCGGTGGTAAATCAGGCTTTCCTAGCCTTGCTGAATCCTGCCACCTGCTCTGTTTGCCTTCATGTGTTTTGTTCCTTAAGTAAGAATTCAGGTATCCGCATGCAGGGTGCTTCCAGGTTACCCAACAGCACCATCTACGTGGTTGAACCCGGATACCTGGGTGAGTCTGGTCATCATGGGTCCTCGCGGATGCTATTGACAGGAGTTAAAAAAATAAATAAATAAAGGCAACAGCAGTTGCCCAGAAAATGCTTCACCCTGGCCAGCTCTGCCAGCCTTTTTGCCAGGGCTTCTCCCCAGTCCTTCTTGCATTGATGCACAGAAACAAGCAGAGGGTAGGCCAAGGTCGAGGTAAGTGGGTAGCTCCAGGAGAGAAGTGTTTGGATAGAGTCCAGAGGGTTTTGTCTCCTCCTGCTTCCTATACCAGGGCTTTGTCCAGACCTAACCATGGCTGTGGACATTTAGAGGTTGGGGGCCCCAGTGATCAGCTCAGTGACAAAGGAGCCCCTCAAGCAAGGAGACACTTGCTCAGTGGGGAAGAAAGGGAGGCATTTGACCAAGAGAGGAAGGGAGGCGTCTGCAAGTCACGGAGGACCTGTTGGGGCAGAACCCGGGCCCAGAGCTGCTGTAACTGTTGAGTGCTTGAGAGATGTCTGGGACATACGTGTAGCCCAGGTCACTGAGATGATGTTCCCTTCGAGTTTCCTCCCTGTTGAGGTACCTGTTGGGTATACTGAATGGGTTCAGGCAAGAGAATATGCAGCAAACCCCTGGGTCCTCCTGTTAGCTGCCACACGAGCTTGCTGACTGGTACAGGCCTGAGCTGACAACGTGGAAACACCAGGCAGGGTAGCCCTGTGGGTCCTAGGAGCTTCATTCATTCAGAAGGGCATCATTCAGATGTAGACTCACTGTGGATTCATATGTAGACCTACTGAGGATTCAAAGGTTAGACCTACTATGGATTCAGAGTGCAGATCTTGTGTGGATTCAGATATAGAGTCACTGTGGATTCAGAGGTAGACCTACTGTGGATCCAGAGCGCAGACCTACTGTGGATTCAGATGTAGACTCACTGTGGATTTAAAGGGTAGACCTACTATGGATTCAGAGTGCAGATCTTGTGTGGATTCAGAGGGTAGACCTATTATGGATTCAGATGTAGACCTCCTGTGGATTCAGATGTAGACTCACTGTGGACTTGGAAAACAGACTCACCATGGATTCAGAGTGCAGACCTATGGATTCAGATATAGACTTACTGTGGATTCAGAGATAGACCTACTGTAGATTCAGATGTAGACTCACTGTGGATTCAGATGTAGACCTACTGAGGATTCAGAGGGTAGACCTACTGTGGATTCAGATGTAGACTCACTGTGGATTTAAAGAGTAGACCTACTGTGGATTCGGTTCATACAGTTACGATGGATTCAGAGTCTAGCCTTCAGTGGACAGGCTCAGGTCTGAATGAGCCCTACAGCAGTTGGTGTGGGATATGCTCAGGTGATTCTGGGGCCCCTGAGGGCTCATCCCAACATCTGCATCCCCAGGGCTGCTGGTGGGCATTAGGTCTCCCCGTGATTAGCAGCTGTTCTTTCTCCTTGGAGGAGTGCAGGTGAATAGTTTGTGGGGTCCTACAGGTGTGCCTGCTACCATCTTCTTCCTCAGCGGCACGCCCCTGTGGCCCATGTGGTCAGGCTTTGTTGCCTGCCTGTTTTGTAGGGTTCACAGTCCATCCTGGTGACAGGTGGGTGCTGGAGACCGGCCGCCTGTATGAAGTCACCATCGAAGTGCTTGACAAGTCCGGCAACAAGATCTACCTGTCAGACGTGAGTGCCCGCCTTGGGTCCCAGCGGGGTGTCAGTGCGGGATGTGTCTCCTGGAGTGGCCCCCCAAAGCTGCAGGGCCCCCATATAGGCAAGCCGAGTTCAGTGATTGCTGATGGTGCTGCTGGGTTCGTGGGGGGACAGCACCGTGACATCCCTGGTGCCTCTCTGGACTTTGTGAACCTGCAAATCTCTGCCCCCCCCCAGCTCTACCCCTGCAGGGCCCAAGTGGGGAGAGGGGGCCACAGGCTCAAGAAGGTTCAAGAAGGCAATGATGGGAAGTAGCATCTGCCAGCTGCCTTCCTGCTCCCTTGTCATTAGCCTGAGACTTCACGGTGCTGAGAATCTGTCTCTGCTTGCTCTACAGAAGATCAGGAAACAGTTCCTGGCCTTTCCCTGCGGGGCCAGGAATACTTGTAACTGTCTAATACCCATAACTGTGACCTAGGCCAAGCTTAGCTTTCTGGCTCTCGAAAGGAATGGCAGACATAGAGGGACAGGAATCTCGGCAGGTTTTGGTCCTTAGTGAGAAGTTCCCAGGATCATCAGCTAGAACGTCTGCGACCTTCCTAGGGGCCTCTGGGGCTTTAGACGAAGGAAGCAATGTTCCCCGTTGGGCAGCTTTGCAGGTCATTGTTTTCCTCGTGTTGTTTTACATAGACTGTCGATCAGTATTTTGGGGGGAAGAAAGCTCTAACGGATATTGGTGACCTTTTTGGTGTTTGCTGGTTTCCTCTTTGGAACCTCAGGGTCTGAGAAAGCTGACGATAGTAGGCTTTGGGCTCCCCTGAGTACCACATGGGTAATCACAGCAGGGCCATGTGGGGAGAGGGTAGTGGCCTGGGAGGGGGTCAAAGGCCAGAGGGGACAGAGCCCAGTTCTACATCTCGTCTGGCTGCTCTGCTGGTTTTGGAGACCTTTGGGCCTCAGGGGGCCCCGCGGCCCGGCCTGGCTGCTCTCTGTGGGTCACATTGCTCCTTTCCTGTGTTCTGACTCCCAGACACACTCCCAGAAACACCTCTTTCACTCATCCTGCCTCCCTTCCAGAATATTCGCATTGAAACCGTGCTGCCTCCTGAGTTCTTTGAGGTGCTCACTTCCTCCCAGAATGGGTCATACCATCACGTCAGGGCAACAAAGAGGGGCCAGACGGCCATCGAGGCAGCCCTCACCTCCGTGGTTGACCAGGCAAGTCGGCACCTCCTTCCCTCTGTCCCCGGCACCCTCCCAGGCTGGACACGCGCCGGGGGAGCAGGGGGCCCAAAGTTCAGCCTGGTGCGCCACTCTTGTGGGTACCGTGGGGGTTGCCTCTCATCCAGGCTCATGGGGGTTTGTCTGGTGGGAGGGCTTTGGGCTTTCCCTGTCCCTCATGTCCACACAGGGTACCCCTCCTCCTTTGCCCTTTGCCAGCCTCTGTCAAGGTAAGCCTGCCCTTCTGGGATTGGGGTGGAAACTCTGTTAGTGAAACGGAGTTGGGCCCGTGTGTCTAGCTGTGCTGTTTCCAGGAGCCATGAGCACCCCTCTGGCTATTTTAGCTCTCGGATCCTTTAAAGTCTTTTCATTTTCCCCTTTCATTTAAAAGGCCAGTCTGTTCTAGGCATGAGCAGTTTTTTATTGATTGGAACATTAGCATGGTATTCTTATCTTCCTACCCTGCACAAAACCTGTCCCGGCCCCTTAACAGGCAGCAGAAAAGAACGGCCTGCAGGCCAGACCGCAATTCCTACCAGTCTGCCACTGCAGCTCCAGGAGCTTTGGACAAAGTTGCTGCAGTGCCCCATGCCTCAGTTTCCCCATCTGTCAAGTGGGAGTAACCACAGCATCCCAAGTAGGGTGCTGAGAAGGTGAAGTCAAGCAGCATTTACTTGCGTGGCTGTTCCAGAGCCCTGGGAAGCTGTCTCCATGGAGACAGAGAAGGCTGCAGGGTATCTAGCATCTTCCTTCCTACTCCCAGACCATCAAGGAATCTCTTTGTGACCTGATCTCCAGGGAGGGGCAGGGGTCTGCTTGACTGGGAAAACCTCTGATGACCTCGTTGTCATGGTGACATGCGGCACCCTCACCTCTCTGTAGGACGGAGGAGTCCACACATTACGGGTGCCTGTGTGGAACCAGCAGGAGGTAGAAATTCACGTCCCCATCACCCTCTATCCGAGCATCTTGACGTTTCCGTGGCAACCAAAGACAGGCGCCTATCAGTACACAATAAAGGTAACCGTGATTCCCCACATCTGGGTGCATTCCTTTGGGGGTTTCCATGGGATTGGGGCTTTTCACCCATCCTGTTTCTTTTACTATTACCTTCTAGTGGTTGGGGAGAATTTAAAATCAGGGAATTTTATGCTTCTTGTATTTTCTGGGGTTTCTATCACAGCATTGTATTTTGGTAATCAGAAAAAAAAAACAACCCTGAAAAACAGAAAAGAACGCATAATGAAGAAAACCTGGAATACAGATTTAACTTCCACCTGCCTTTTTTGTTGTTGTTGTTGTTGTAAAAAAAAAAAAATTATTTTCTACAAGTAGTGTAACTATCCCCGCAGAAAAATGTGAAATTCCAGGGGAAAACATCTCCTAACTCTGTCACCTGTCAGGTGTTCTCAGTCTCTGATAGTCATGTGCCCGCCTGGCCTTCACTGGCAGGGACGGACTCCCATGGGGGCTTGAGTCCCCATCAGTGGCCCATCAGTCCCCGATGCCCCCCTGGGAGTGAGGACTGTCACTGGGATCTGCTGCCTGTTCACGCAGGTGTCTCCCCTTCCTGGCCTCTCTTGGGCTCTGGGGTGGTGGCCCCTGACCTGGGAAGCCACTGGACTATCTCTACTCCATGGTGGATGACCAGGAGTGACAGGGGTATGTGCCGGGAGGGAGTGTTGGACCTGGTCAGGGAAGTAGCTTCTAGCACCTGACTGTGGCCAGGGTTCTCCCACTCCAGTCTGTAGGTGTTCCCTGATCTGGGGCCACTGTCACAGGCAACAGTGGGTGTCAGCCACAAGACCCCCAGAGTATGAGGAGAAGAAACGAGGCAGGGCAGAGAGAGTGAGGTGGGGAGATGGTCTCCAGCCAGATATCAGCCGATGCCAGGGTTTTCCATGGGGTGGGAGGCTGCTGACCATGCGAGTCAGAGAGTGAGACAGAAGGATGGACAGAAAGACCAGGCAGGTGGACTGATCTGATGGTTCTTCTCTGCAGGCCCATGGTGGGAGTGGGAACTTCAGCTGGTCTTCGTCAAGCTACGTGGTTGCCACTGTCACTGTCAAGGGTGTGATGACCACAGGCAGTGACACCGGACTCAGTGTGATCCAGGCACATGATGTGCAGAACCCACTACATTTCGGGGAGATGAAGGTGAGACCTCGGGCCCGGAGCTCAGGATGGCGGTCTCTAGCTACCTCCTCACATCCAGTCCTCGGTCTTGTACTTGGTGTTGGTGGTGGGCAGGGGGATGGACGTGACATTCCCCACCAGCCAGGGGATGGGACACAGAAGGGCTAGGGTCAGCATAGGTGGAATTTCTGGAAAGGAGATCAGAAAACACAGAAGACATGAGATACTCAAAGGAGTCATTCTAGAAAACTCCTCAGACCTGAGAGGTCTGAATCTCCAGATCAGAAGGGCCACTGAGTGTTGGTAAATTCACAATGAGAGGGAGGCGCCAGACTCCAGGACACCTGGCTCTGACTCCTTTCCTCTCCCTGTACTGGGGCCCTACACCTGGCTCTTCATCACAAGTGATGTTGGACCAACTCACTTAGCATAAGGCCTTGGGTGGGAGTGGTCACCGGCCGCTGAGCCTCTGCCGGCCCCACCTCGGCCTCTTGACTTCTTGACCCTGACCTCAACCTGCCATTGTTACTTCATTGAGGGCAAAAGTCAAAGCTCCATATGTGATGTGTCCAATCCCAGCCTGCCCTTTTATTATTTGGAACATGGATGGACAGATGATTCTAGTCTTTTTATTTGGATCCGCGTAGACACACACACATACACCCCCATCTAAAGATTGATCTCATTCTCGCATACAAAGTGTTGTAAATGAGACCCTTTAGCTACAGCATAATTGTGGAATATGGGATAAACTATGACCACCTTTCTCCCTTCCCCTGCCCCAAGCTTCTTTATGTCAGCACAGGTGCCACCTTTCCTGAGGACAGTTCCTTGAGAGACAATGTGTGTCATAGATAGAGCCTGGTTCTGGGGCCAGGCTGTCCAGGCCAGACTCCACAGTGGGTAGGCAAGTCCCTTAACCTCCCGTGCCAGTGTCTTCATCAAACAGAGATTACTAATAGAATCTTCTTAAGAAACAGGCTGAGGGGATTGAACTTAGCAACATTTTTAAAATAGAACCTGGACTATGGAAAGTTTTGTTTCATCGAAGTGTTAGCTGTGGGCAAGGACGCCTCTCGCCATGTACTGTGGCCTTCTTTATATTCCTCCAGTAAGCCGAGCTGCTGCTTGGCTCAGGATCTTTGCACATACTGTCTCTTCTTCCTACAATGTCTTTCCCCCATGCTTCTGTCTGGCCACCTCTGACATGCCCCTAAGGTCTGAGCTCCCGTGTCACCGTCTCAGAGGGGCCTTCCCGGACAGCTCTGTCCCTGGACTCATTCCAGTCCCAGTACCCATGTCCTCCAAAGCTCTGTCTTCTCACTGACGCGTCCTTGGTGCCCAGAGCATGGCAGCTCTTAGTAAATACTGGCACGGGCCCTTCTTCTCGCATGGAGCCTGCTGACCTCCGTCTGCACCCCTGCCTTCCAGGTGTATGTGATCGAGCCCAGCAGCATGGAGTTCGCCCCGTGCCAGGTGGAGGCCCGTGTGGGCCAGACTTTGGAGCTGCCCCTGAGGATCAATGGCCTTATTCCTGGCGGGGCCAACGAGGTGGTCACCCTGAGCGACTGCTCCCATTTTGACTTGATGATCGAGGTGGAGAACCAGGGCGTGTTCCAGCCGCTTCCAGGTAAACTAGCACTGGTGAGTGGGCGGGCGCCAGACAGGGATCAGGCCAGACGGCCGAAGTTCTCAACATGGGCTGCCCCAGATTCCTAAACAGAGGGCTTGAGGGTTACAGTATCAGGAATGGCATCCATCCCCTTGGCCCACCATCAGCAGTGGTCCGGTCTAGCTCTTGCTCATGTGTGACCTGCCCTGTCACTGGGCTTTCAGAACCTCAGGTTCCACATCTCTAAAATGGGTATCATCCTAAGTAGAATTACATGTCTTTGTGACCGTTACAGTGTCTAGATGGTAGGAGGAGCTCAGAATACACTGTCCATAGGGGTTTTGGCTGGTGACAGAGTCCTGACACCTTGGTGGCATGCAGGGTCCAACCCCCTGAATAGTCGAAGCTGTGCACATTGCTCTTTCCTTTTGGGCATGCCGGACAGGGTTTCAGTGGTGATATAGGTGGTGATGGTGGCCATGGAAGTTAGTTTAAGGGACATCAGCCCTACCAGGTACGGTGAGCACTCGGTGTGTGTGACTCATCAGACTTCCTGGGGGTGGGGGAGGGGGACTGTGGTTGGCCCCGTGTCTTGGGAAGAGACTGGGGCTGCCTGGCTGTTCAAGGTCACACAAGGGCACAGGTGGGATGGGATAGAGACTTGTGTGAGTCTGACACTGACCCTGAAGCCTTTTGTCCCCTGAGAAATGGTGCCTCGAAGGGGAGCCGGGCAGGGGCAGTGGGTGTGTGGGGGGGATTAGTTTCTGTGGACAGAGAAAACCAAGGACTGATAATTCACTGAGGGAAGAGGAAGGTTTGGGCAGGGGTTAGAAGTCACAGGTGGGCAGGGTCTTTGTGGTCCCAGAGGTGGGCACGTCTGTGGGGCACAGGTGCATACCATGGCCCTGGGATGGGAACCTGTGGAATCATGAATCACGAAGGGCTTGGACTTCAGGGTCTAGGCAGTGGGGAGCCACTGTTGGTGGTTGAGCACAGGAGTGACCACTCGATCCCAACGGGTTTAAGCAGCTCAGTTGGCAGAGGTATTTGTAGGATTGCCTGCAGTGCCTGGGCGGCTTCACGTGCCCCTGCTGTAGTTGTGGTTACTCGTGGAGACCTGTGAACCTGAAGCTATACCAAGGAAGGGGACAGCGTCTCTGAAAGGTCACTAAGCAAACCACGTTCACGTCCTTCCTTGGATGATGCTGCTGTGCCCTCTCTGACCATCCATGGAGGAACAGCTTTTTGAAAATTTAAGTGTCCTCAGTGAGGCAACCATTTAGAATGGAGGAAGACCTCAGCATGAGGGAGAGAGAGGCCGGCTGATGGCTCCCCCTGTGGCACCCCTGATATGTGTCTGGGAGGAGAGTCTTCAGGCTGTGGCCCCAGGTACTAGGTCAGTGCCCAGGAGGTCCTGGGAATGAAGGACAGGGTTGGGAGCTCTACAGCTATGGGTCTGAGCATCCTTCTTCCATAAATTGGCTGTGTGCTGGTAGACAAGTTGCCCAACTTCTCTGAGCCTTGACTTTTCCATATGTAAAACAGGGATACTAGCTCCTCACTTGCTGTGAGGGTTACAAATGAACATCCCTCAGCTCAGTGCAGAAGGATTTTTCAAGGAGTTTGGTTCTAAATACCGCAGCCAAGACTAAAATTCTGTGGCATCAAAATTTCCCTTATGAAGCCCCTGAAATGTCTCCGTGTAGAGCTGATTTGGCTTTGGAAAGCCTGTGTGTAGGATCCAGGTTTTATGAGAACTATGTATATTACCACCTGAGCCTTGTCAGGGCAGAGGGATGTTGGCATTGTGGAAATCTGTGGGACTAGAGACCAGGTGGGGCCAGCAGATCAGGTGACATCTGTCTGGGGCACAGGAGACTCATGGTACAGATGCTTCAGGGCAGAGGGGGAGTCCCCCCGTTAGGTTTCCTTCTCTGTCTCAGTCTCTTTCCCAGGCAGGATTGCCCAGGTTGAGAGGTCACGTGATGGGACTCAGGTCCTGGTTCTCAGGAAGGGGCGGCCCCAGGCTCCCAGCACCCTCTGGGTCAGTTTGAGGTTCCACCCTCTTCCTATTGGAGTTGGCTGCTGGGGTCCCATTTCCTCCTTGTCCTCATCATTGAAGTCCCCCTGAAAGTCCTGGGGCTGTAGGCACCAGGGAGCTTCCGGTGGATCCCCAGGGCTTTGGACTTGGCTAGGCTCAGTGCCCAGGGCAGCCACATCTCAGCTCTTGCTCCGCCCTGGCCCCTTCTCTGCTCCCAGCCTCAGCTGGTTTTCAGCAGCCCGTTCACTGAGCACCTAGTAAGTGCCGTTCTCTGGGAGTTCCCGGTAAACACGAGGGCATGGTGTCGTCTTCATGGTCCACACAGCCTATCAAGACCCATCCTTCCGCAGGCAGTTATGGTACCTGGAACCGAATGCGCCTGCGCATAAGCCCAGGTCCCGGAAGTCCCTCCCACTGTTGGGCGGGTCCTCGGCAGAAACGCCCGAACGTATTCCCGAGCAGAAATGTGCCCAAGATGGGTGCCTAAGCCAGTTTGGGGGTATCTGGGAAGGCTGCTTAGAGGAAATGAGAGCGGAACCCTAAGGATGAGAGGGGACAAATTGGGGAGTGTACCGAGGAGCGGGAAGAGTATGTCAGAGGCCAGAGACCGCAGAGGCGGTGGTATGTTCCAAGTTGGGCCCCAGGTTCGTGCAGGTGGATCTCATTGCTACGGTGGAGGCCGCAGGATGGGGAGAGCCTGGGTGCTGGCGGAGCCCTGAGTCTTCCCACCAGGCAGGCTGGGTGGGAAGAAGCCCAGGGGGCTCTTCTGCCATGTGTCAGGACCCCCGGTTCTCCAGCACCCTCTTTCCAGCTATGCAGAGGACCTGGCGTCCTGGCTCATAATTTAGGGCGGTGTCCAGAAAAGCACTTGCCTGGACTCCCCGCCAGCAGAGTCCACGCTCAGACCTATCATTTCCCTGTCCACTGTATGTAGCTATGAACACAAATCGGCCTATTTGGCAGAGTTGCAGTTTTCCGGAGCTTGTGGGCTCTGCGCGTGGACTCCCTAGCCCACCCTTGGTGGTGTAGGGACTTCTGCCCAGAGCACAGCAGACTTAGCTCCTTGATCACCCCAGCCAGGAAACAACCCAAGTGCTCATCAGCTGGCAAATGGATGAGCAAACTGGAACCCCTGGAATGGAAGACAGCAATAAAGGGGAGCCAACTATTGGTCATGCCACAGCCTAGATGAATTTCAAACGCATGCTGCGTGAAACCAGCCCTACGCAAAGGGCCCACTTTATTGATGTGCAGTGTGAGGCAGACTGATCTACAAAGAGAGAGACTGGTCATGGGTGCAGGGTTTCTTTTTCCAGAGAGGAGATGTTCTAAAATTAGCAGTGATAGCTATGAACTCTATGCGACTCTATGAACATGTTAAAAACCACTGAATTGGGGGACCTGGGTGGCTCAGTGGGCTAAAGCCTCTGCCTTCGGCTCAGGTCATGATCCTAGGGTCTTGGGATCGAGCCCCACATCGGGCTCTCTGCTGGGCAGGAAGCCTGCTTCCCTTCCTCTCTCTCTGCCCCTCTCTCTGCATACTTGTGATCTTTCTCTCTCTGTCAAATAAATAAATAAATAAATAAAATCTTTAAAAAAAAAACACACCACTGAATTGTGAGTACCCTCTAGATGGGTGATTCTGTGGTAAGTGAGTTATAGTTCAATGAAACTGTTATTTAAAAAGAAAAAACTAACCTGGGACACTTGGGTGACTCAGTTGTTAAGCGTCAAGTGTCTGCCTTCGGCTCAGGTATGATCCCAGGGTCCTGGGATTGAGTCCCACATCGAGCTTCTTGCTCAGCAGGGAGCCTGCTTCTCCCCCTCCCACTCCCCCTGCTTGTGTTCCCTCTCTCGCTGTGTCTTTCTCTGTCAAATAAATAAATAAAATCCTTAAAGAAAAATAAAAACTATGGTGGAAAAAAATCGGCATGTCATAGTGATTGCTTCTGGGAATGGGGTGAGGGGCGGGGGGTGGGCGGGGAGAGGAAGAATCACTGGAGAAGGAGCGGGAGGGAACCACAGGTGCAGGTCATGTCCCACATCTTGGTAGAGGTTCGGGTTTCACAGGAGGATGTGTTTGTCTGAACTCATGGTTTGGCCCACTTAAGATCTGTGTATCTCACTTTGTGTAAATTTGACCTTAAGAAAAAAGAACCAGGAATAAATACTGAACTGGAGGTAATTATGCGTATCTAAAGCGTTTCGAACGAAGTGTGCTGATGCCTGCAACTTACTTTTAAAGGCACTGAAAAGTAAGATCAGTTGTTGGATGAGTAGGGGATGGATTGCTATGCAGTAAAAGAAATACAGCGAAATATTCTTCGTAGAATCTAGGGGATGAGTACGTGGGGTGTCACAGAAATTTTTTCTACATGTTTAGAAAGAAAACAGTAAGATGCTGCTACCCTCCCACGAGAATGCCTTTTTTTTTTTTTTAATCATGGGAAATACTGAGTATTGGTGGGAATCCTGTGTAGCTTCTAGTGGCAATATGACTTGATGCATCCATTTTGGGGAAGCTATTTGGCAATAATGATGAAGAGTGAACATATGCGTGGTCCTGGCAGTAAGGACGGGGGGCGGACATACCGTACTCTTAGGGATTCACGTAATAGAAATGCTAGAATATATCCACCCAGGAAAAGACATACACATGCCCGTTCATAGTAGCACCCTGCATCAGAACCCCACCCTGCAAACAACCCAGATGTTTGCAATAGTCTGGGGACATCAGCGGCTGTCTATTCACACAGTGCAATCATACTACAAATGTGGATCAAAGGTCTACCTCATGCAAAATAGAAGGGGGGCTCTTACCACCAATACTGAGCTCAAGAGGGCAAACACAAAGGATTTTATGCCTAGTGATTCACTGTGGTTAAAATAGGGCAGCCAGCAAAATTAAGCTGTTGGTGAAAAGTCTGGTAACAGCGGTTTTCCTTTGGGGAGGGCTAGTGACCAGAAAGATCTATGGGAGATGCAGGGTTATAGGTCATCCTATTTCTTGATCCTCTCAATACAGGGTGTGTTCAGTTTGTGGGAAGGGATAGGGAATCACTGTGAATTGTATGCTTATGCTACGTATATTTTTGGTATGGGAATTAGACTTCATATTTTTAAGTTGAAAAAATTAGATTGCGTATGAAGCCCAGGATGAAGGAAGGGCTGTCAGCCTGTCATGTTTTTCTAGGCAAAGGCAAGTTCACGGTGACCATTTGACTCTCTTCTTACAGGGAGGCTGCAGCCGGGGTCTGAGCACTGCAGTGGGGTCAAGGTGAGAGCGGAGGTCCAGGGCTACACCACACTCCTTGTGAGCTACAGACATGGCCACGTCCACCTGAGTGCCCGGATCACCATTGCTGCCTACCTGCCCCTCAAGGTGAGCCCGGGGTCCCTGCCCTCTGCCTCCTCCCCCGATGCGAGTAATTCATTGGCTCTGGCAAATTTGTATTAAAACCCCGATTGGTGAGAATAGCTTTTGGAAGAGTGACCACTCCCTCTTGTCTGAAATCAGGAGGTATGTTGAAGGAGCAGAGCCTCCCCAATGGGAGACAGTGATTGTTAACACGCACGTGGATGATATGTTCCCTTCAGGGGTCCGGACAGGAAGGCTTCTGGTCCACTCCAGAGCTATCTGGGTCTTCAAGGAACCCTAGGATGGCACATGGTGCCGACTCTGGGGTCTGGGAGATGCAGCTCAGGTCTGGATTGTGCTATCTGCCCTCTGTCAGACAACCAGCTGGAGTGTGAGTCCCCCGTCGTCCATCTGTGGCCAGAGGCAGCTAAAGCCTCCGCAGCTCAGAGCCCACTGCCCTGGCTTTGACACCCACTCCCCAGTCACCAGCTCTGACACCAACTCTGTGGCATTGGCTCATTTCATTTTCCGGACCTCCCCTTTCCCCGTCTGTAGAATATGAGGCTAAGACAACACCTAAACCGTAGGGTTGTGGTGAGGAGTAGCTGAGCTAATGAACGAAATGGGCTTAGAACAGTGCCTGGAAGGGAGTGAGTGCAGTAGGGTTAGTTATTAAAATGTTAATGGAAGAGAACCAGACCTCCTTCTTCCAAGGTGGGTTTAGAAGGGTTCACACAGCAGCTTGAGGTAGGGGGATGGAAGACCTACTGAGAACTTTGCCTCTCACAGAGGAGGCCCTGAGTCGGTGAGTTGGCTCCCCGCTGCAGGGGAGGGCGAAAGGAGGAGGCCCCCTCCTCCGCCAGCCTCCCAGGCTTGGCCAGTTAGGGCCACATTTCCCTGACATCCAGCATCAGCCTCTAGAACAGCTCTGGTCCCTGTGGTTTGTGGGAACAGGTTTTCTTCCCCCTCTCAGCCATTAGAAGTGGAGTTAGTGAAGTTAGAGCCTTTTACCTCTGAACCTCTAGCCCTGGGCATAGTGCCTGATACAGAACAGATAACCACCAAGGGTTGGTTTTGTGTTTCTTTTGGGGTAATTGACATGTGACATACTAGTTCTGCTGTACAAGGTAATGATTTGCATTTGTATACATTGTGAAATGGTCACCCCAGTAAGTCTAGTCTTACTCTGTCTTATCAACTTTCTTAGTCATAATCTACTCTCTTAGCGACTTTCGAATATGCGACACGGTGTTATTAACTCTAGTCACCGTGCTATACAGGACATCGCCAGGAGTTACGTATCTTATACCTGGAAGTTTGTGCCCCTGACTCCCTTCACACATTTGCTGCCCCACGCCCCTCCCAGCAGCCCTGCCACCACCAGTCTGTTCTCTGTCTGTGAGCTCTTTTTCTCTTTTAGATTACAGTGAGATCATACAGTGTTTGTCTTTCTGTCTGACTTATCTCACTTAGCACACTGCCCTCAAAGTCCATCCATGGTGCTGCCCATGGTAGGATATCCTTCTTTTTTATGGTTGAAACATATTCCTGTGTATGTGTGTGTATCACATCTTCAGCCATTCATCTGTTGCTGAACACTTAAGTTATTTCCATACCTTGGCTGTTGTAAATAATGCTGCAAGAAACAGGGGAGTGCAAATATCTTTTTGAGTTAGTATTTTCATTTCCTTTGGTTAAATACCTGGAAATGGGTATTTTTTGAGAAGGGTTGTTTTATTTAGAATCAATGAGTGTGCACATGTGTCCAGACTTACAAGCCAGGACGGAAACCAACATCTCCTTAGCCTTCCCCTCCCCTCCCCTCCACTGCCAAAATCTGTATGAACACCTTTTCTGCACCAGTCCTTGCTCTGAAACTTAGGAACGCACAGTACAGAGAACACAGAGAGGGGCCATCTGGGTGTCTCAGTTGGTTAAGCGACTGCCTTTGGCTCAGTCCATGATCCCAGAGTCCTGGGATCGAGTCCTGCATTGGGCTCCCGGTTCCATGGGGAGTTTGCTTCTCCCTCTGCCCTTCTCCCATCTCATGCTCTCTCTCACTCTCTCTCTCTCTCTTTCAAATGAATAAATAAAATCTTAAAAAAAAAATAAAACACACAGAAATCCTTGTCCTCATGAATGGACATGCTGGCTGAGACGGTAATAAAACAGTGCTTCCCATGGAAAAAGTAAAGTAGGAGAGGGTGATAGGGAGGGTAAGGAAGGGGGGGGGTGGCAGTTTAAAAATAGGAAGTTAGGATCCCCTTCCTGATCAGGAAGCAGGGGTAGGGCTCAGAAAACAGGGTTCCAGAGATGGGCAACCTTCTTGAGGAACCTCTGCCACAGCCTCAGGTGGAGTTTCTTTAGGACCCTGGGGAGGAAGTTCCACAGGGCTCTTCCTTGTTGCTTGCTCCAAATGACCAGACACCCTATTTAACTGGGGTGTGTGGCTGAAGTATCAGAGGCGACCGACTGAGCTCACTGTCCCAAGGTGGGATTAAGTGTGAAGAAAATATGGACATGTTCCCAATCAAGGCTTCCTGACTGGACACATTATAGGAGAAGGATATAGGTCTCTTCTCTTTTTTTTATTTTTCTTCTGTTTTGATAACAATTAAGATGAAGTTTATTTACACATAACAAAATCCAAAACTGTGGCTTAGCCAGTATAAAGGGTTTATTTCCCTTTCACATGAGAGCCTTCACATGGGGCTAGTGTGTCAGCTCCATAGTCACCAGGGACCCAGGTGCTATCTTTCATCATTTTAGTACATTGCTTTCATCCTCACATTTGCCTTATAGTCTAAAATGGCTGCTGGAACTCTAGCCATCACATCTGCATTCTGTGTAGCTAGAAGGGGAAAGGGCTCTCCTCCCAGCTGAGGTAGTTTTTTCTAGTAACCTCATCAGAAGTTTAAAGGAACAGTTTCTACCTCATTGGCCAGAACTTAATCCGTTGGGCATATCTATCTTCAGCAGAGGCTGGGAAATATTTTAGCTGGACAGTTACCTACACTAACAAAATGGGGTCCTTCTCTAAGAAAGAGAGCAGTGTGGAAACTGGGAAAGCAACATTCAATGACTGTTTGCTTGTCCATTCACCAGTTTACTCTGCAAATCATCTCTGAGTAAGGTACACAGTTGGCACCTGACCCAGGCTGGGAAGACAGAGATGCAGGGAGAAATCCCACACTGTGCCCTGGCTGGCCACCAGTCTGTGGGGAAGGCAGGTGCTCAGACAACTGCAGTGAACATGGTAGAGGGAATGAAGAGCCCCAAGGGGGCAGGTCACCGATGAACACAGAAGTAGAAGGAGGGCCTGCTTTGCAGGGATCTTGGCTGATGAGAGCACTCAAAATTGTGTGTCTCAGGTGACATAGGAGGCTGTGCAGTCTCCCTGGGTCAGATCAAGGAGGTGTTTGAGTGCCGGGTTAGGGGTGGGTATTTATTCTCTTCTTACCTAGCAGTGGACAGCTGGTGAAGATCAGGGAAGGACAAAATCAGGTCCACATGTAAGATGGGCACCGCTCGGCCCTGCCCCCCGACATACATGGTAACCCCTTCTATTTGGACCTTGGAGGGGCTCGTGTTTGCTGGCTACCTCATCCTTTCCACAGTCAGCACCCCAGTTACAATTTGGCTTCTGTCTGCTACAGGGATTGGCATCCCCCAACCTACCAGCAGGTTACTCCCTGGGAGTCCCTAGTGCCTGGGTCGGGAGACCCCGCCTGGCTCTCCATTCCCATAGTGTCAGTATGACTGAATGCGACGACCTCTGAGCCCCTGGGACAGCCAGGTGCAGTGGGGCCCTGACTTCTGCCCACCCCACCTCTCTCCTTCTGTCTCTTGATCCTGGACCCAGTGTGAGCATCCCTGCGAGGGGGCGCGTGGATGCCAGCTGCTGGAAGTGTAGGCTGTCTGCGCTAAGGGCCTCCTGATGTCTAGGCTCACCCTCTTGTTCTGCAAACCAGGTTCCCAAGGCCCCAGAGTCGGGGTCTCATCCGAGGTGCAGGGGCTCTCTCCTCTCTGGCCTGGCCAGTTCAAACACCTGTGCCTTCATAGCCGCCAAGGAACCTATACGATTTATGGGTGTCCTTCACTAGCTGGGCTGATTATAACCTTTCTTCCTGGCACAGGATGCTGTGACACTTTTATGCCTGAGTGGGAAGAGCATTACACGTGAAGGTGATAATTCATTGCTCTCCAGTTGTTAATTACAGGCCACGTGGTGCCTTTACACCATTTTTCCCTTTGGGCTGACCGTGGAAAAAAAAGTCCTTTGGCCACATTTACAGTGACCTGCTTTGCCCACAGCAAAGTTTTGCTGGTTGTAGCATTGAGACTTGGGGAAGAACAGAGCACTGGACTTGGAACAGACTGGGTGAACCTGGACACGTGGTTTCACTTTGCTGGGATTCATGGCTTTCCATCTGTAAAATGGGGATGACAGTTAACAATAATTATGGTTGATAACAGCAGGGGCCATTTATTGAGCATGCGTGGGTCATGTACTGAGGGCTTTCATTCACATGCCCTTGAATCTCTACAGCAAAACTCGTGAGGCTTGGGTTCTTGTTGTACCATTTTACTGGATGGGGAGACTGAGCCTTATAGAGGTTAACCTGCTGAAGGTTGCACAGCTGGCCAGTACCAACTTCATTCTAGTTGTGGGGACCAAGAAACATAATCATATGGAAAATGGTGGCAGGGAGCGACAGGGGTGGTTGAGCTGGGAAAAGAGGTAGCCGGAGACAGGAGGTTCTGTCTGAAGGAGTCAGAGAAGGCGTCTCCGAGGAGGTGAAGTCTGAGCAGAGGCTTGAGTGGTGCGGGCCATGAGGCTGTCTTGAGGAAGAAAAACGAAGGCCCTGACGGTGCTTTGGCCATTTATGTGCAGGAAAAGGGTTCTTTTGATGGTTTCGAGACCTGGGCTCACAAGCAAGGTAGAGTCTGTGGCTGGGGGCGCCCCAGGTTTTTTGAAATTGCACGTGTGTGTGTACGCACACGTGCACACACATGTGCATGGAGGGAGGCCGGGAGAAGTGATACCCAATAACAAATTCAGGAAAGTGTCCATATTGCAAAAAAAACA
This sequence comes from Mellivora capensis, assembly GCA_004024625.1. Classification (NCBI taxonomy): domain Eukaryota; kingdom Metazoa; phylum Chordata; class Mammalia; order Carnivora; family Mustelidae; genus Mellivora; species Mellivora capensis. Next base: position 24,419 of record PISX010005532.1, on the reverse strand, counting down.
AACAAAAAAATTCAAAGGACAGAATTCTCATTGACAAGTGATGTGCTTTCTTTGCTAAGGGTTTAGTGTAAGTACCCAGCCCAGAGAACCTGTGCCCAAGAGGCCTCCGCAGGTCACGTCACCTTGCCCTCTTGCCTCCATCCTGGAGGGTGTGTGGGTCTTAAACCTGTCACTCAGTTCAGACTCCCCCTCCATACGGAGGAAGGTGGCCGCTTGCAGGGATTCGGCTCCAGGTGATGGCCGAGCAGCCATCAGTCTGTACCTGTGAGTACTTGAAGCTCTCGGCAGCTGGGGGATGAGAATCTAGCCACCATGGGGGTGTGGGCATGGAAGGACCTGGGTGGAGGATTAGGGGCCCTGGTGAGTGGGTCAGTGTAGACTGGACTGGAGTCTACACTGACCGTCCAGTGTTCATGACAACCCAGCAATACATTCTGGTCTCTACCTGCAGAGGGTCAGAGATTGGATGTTCTGCCCAGAGCGGCACGAACCTCAGGGCTTTATGGATTCAGGGAGAGTAGAGCTTGGGGAAGCCGGACCCGGATGTAACTCTGGATGCTCTAGGCAGTAAACTGAAGACACGCTCGAGGTGTGTTAACAGTGGCCTCCCCGCTGCCAGCATGCTGGCCATTCTGAGCTAGAAGTGGCCCCACCCACGTGGATGGCAGTCTATGGCATACGTTACACCTGTGTGTATCCATGCCCTCAGCAGACATTGCTAATCAATCCTGGCATCCTTTTTTGCCTGATGGTGATTCCATTTTCGGAACCAGTCCCCCTTCCCCCGTCTTGCCAGCTGTTGCAAGGCTTTCAGGGTAACAGGTATTTTCAATGCTTGTTCTGAAAATGTTGGGGATCAGGAGAGGTCAAGGGATCCTTGAGGCCAAGAGTAGGGGACTGGTGCGGGCTCCCTCACTGCAGCATTGCGGTGACCAATTCTTCAGACTGGTCTGTTTCCCTTTCTTCTTGATTTTAGGGTTTGCTTTCGGGTGATGGTTTTTTCTTTAATTTTAACGCATATGTAAGTTGTTTATGTGGTTCCAAAGTTAAACCTGTCTTAGGAGGGTCCTTGCAAGTCTTGCTTTCACTTCCCCACATGGAGTTTCGACTGCCTGGCGGGTCAACAGCTCGAACCCCTGCATTGTTCAAGGGTCAGCTGTGCATGCAAATATTGAATAGTTACGCTTTACCCCTGAAACTAATACCATGTTCCATGCCAATTATACCTCAAGAAAAAAGTACATTTTTCCTAAAGGGTGCACGTTTCTCTACCAGCTCACCAGCAGAGCATGTGCTCAGACTCCTAGATTTTTGCTGATCTCATGGTTAAGGGTTTTACCCATGATTTTACAGAAGAGGCAAATCAGTTTACCCCCCCCGCCCCCCCCAGGCAGCGTATCATAATGGGCACACAGTTCTTCTCAGAACACTCCTATGCTTTTGGATCTTGACAGTAAACCACAGTGGTGCTGTCAATGAGCAGACCGAGTTCCACAGAGGGGTTGCGATTTGTCTGACCTCCACAGGGTCAAGTCAGTGGCAGGGCGAGGCCTCCCGTGCACGTGAATGCTGACTTTCCCTCCCCCCACCCCCCAACAGGCTGTGGATCCCTCCTCTGTTGCCTTGGTGACCCTTGGCTCCTCAAAGGAGATGCTGTTTGAAGGAGGTCCCAAACCCTGGGTCCTCGAGCCTTCCAAGTTCTTCCGGAACATCACCTCCGAGGACACGGACAGCATCAGCCTGGCTCTCTTTGGGCCCTCTACCTCCCGGAATTACCAGCAACACTGGATCCTCGTGACCTGCCAGGCCTTGGGAGAACAGGTGAGAGGGCAGCCATCCCTAGACCCATCTTATCCAGAAGGAGGGGTGTAAAATCCCCTTCCCTGAGGGCCCTACTGTGTGCTTGCAGTGCCATTTCCCAGACAGGCAAACTGAGGATCAATGGGATAGGCAGGTTGACCGGGGCGCCCAGCTGGGGACCCTGCCAATACAGGACAACTTTGCTGGAGCTAGCTACTTCGGGCTCCCTTTCCACTACTGGGTGACTTCTCTCCCTGGGCTTCATCATGGCCTGCCACCAAACTGAGGGATGGGACAAAACCTGGGGGGTCACAGTCAGAGGCAGCCAGGGTCAGGCAGATAGCGTAAATGAGCAAGACTTCAGCCCAGGTTTGGCAGATCTTTTCAGTGTTTCAGGATAAGCCAGGAATCCCAATATTCTTTTCTGCAAAATCCTTCCATTTTTATCGCAATGCTGAAAACCAGAGAAATTCGGAGACTGGAAGACTGACCCCAACACGTTGGTGATCTGAGCTCTCATGGGGCTGGTGCGGGCTAGAGAGAGCGGCAGCTCACCCATCGGGGCCTCCTGTGCCTGCCACTTCAGAGGCTCAGAGCCCAGTGCTCATTTTGCTGATAGTAAGGACATAGCCCATCATTCACAGGGTACCCCAGAGCCGGGAAATCAAGAGCAAGGTGGGAGGTCAGCGGGGATCAAGAGAGATAGGAGAGAACCCGTGTCTTTAGGGAAGTGGAGAATGTTAGGGAAATGGAGAATGCCCTTGGACGTGCAGTAGTGCAAAGGATGTCAGTTGCTGTTAGAACACACACGCTCACATCACCCGAGGTACACTTACAAAGCTTGCCCAAACCCAGACAGCCTTGATGTGGATGGAAAAGATGCACAGTGAAAGGCCCTGTTTCCCATTGGCTTTGTTTTTTTTTTTAATTAATAAGAAAAAAATTTTTTTAATTAAATAAGAAAAATAAATAAGAGAATAAACTTAGTCCAGAAAGAAATGAGAGAAGTTTCTCCTCCCTGGCTTGGCATCCTCATCCATGACCCCGCTGGGCCGTAGGACTTGGTCCTCTGAGCAGAGGCCCCTCTGGGATCCTCCCACTCCGTGCCCTGTGCCTCTCACTTCCTTGGTGGCATTACGGTGGAGGCAGGGGGGCCTGCAGGTCAGCATGGAAACTACTCTTTGTCCTGCCTTGTGGTCAGGAAGGTTGAGGGGCTCTAGGGTCGGATCACTGGGTCCTACGCAAGTATCGTGTCATTTGAGGGGCCGAAGGTGCTCCCTTGGCATGGGTCACTCGCTGGGGTGCTTGCAAAACTCAGGCCTGGGCTTGACTTCTGAGTTCCCAGGCTGAACTAGACTTCAACTTCCCTCTTTTGTTGCCTCTCTAATTGTGGCTTCTGCAGCAGCCAAGTGAACTTCTCTCCAAGAGGACAACATACAGGCTGAAGCCCCTCACACAGCCTGTTGTCTGGTCCATCTGCCGTGCAGCTCTCTGTCCGTCAGCACACGCCCTCCCAACACCTGTACCCCATTGTAATGGATCTTCCAAGTTGGTGCAGGTCCCTCATTTGAAAACCCACAGGTCTGGGAATTTGCCCCTACAACTCTGGGGTCTTCGGAGGGTCCCGGCAAGCTGGGAGGCCTCACTGCTCCCTCTCCTCCCTGGGTCACAGAGCAGGCAGTGGTTGGGCCAGCATTTGTAGAGGGCCCTAAAGCTCCTGTCTGAAGGGCTCTTGCACACTGAGAGAGCCCTTTCCCACACATACGTCCCTGGCCCTTTGTATGCTGGTGGTGCCGGTCTTATCTGCCCATTCTACAGGGCAGCAGCCTGAGTCCAAGGGAGCTGGCTCATGAGGCCAGGCTCATAGTGGAGCAGGCACGCAGACTCTGACTGCTCTTCTGTTCTGCCAAGGTCATCGCCCTCTCGGTGGGGAACAAGCCCAGCGTCACCAACCCCTTCCCCGCACTGGAGCCCGCCGTTGTGAAGTTCGTCTGCGCCCCGCCCTCCAGGCTCACCCTGACCCCCGTCTATGCCAGCCCGCAGCTCGACCTGTCGTGTCCACTGCTGCAGCAGAACAAGCAGGTGGTAAGTGGGCAGTGCTCCGGGAGGGTAGCAGGTCCATGCCGCGCCCTCACCTCCATGCTCCTTGGGGCCTGCTCTTGGCCATCTTTTACATATCAGAGGGTTGGGGGCTGAAGACCCAGAGAGGTGAGGGGCTCAGCTAGAGTCCCAGTTGCTCGTAACAATGCCAGGTGGAGGTAGGGCACCTCTGGTCCCAGGCTCCGCTACCCCTCTCTCTGTGCAGCACTTGGCAGCTGGTAAAATCTCATCATCTTCTGTGACTTGGGGGCGTTGAGGTGGGCCTTTGGTCTGTTGGCGGCCAGTGTGTGTGTGGTCAGAGGGGAGACTGCTGCACCTTTCTCTATGGGTGAGGGGACCGTAGGGAGGCTGTGTTTCAAACGTACACTTGGGAGGGGAAGAAAATCTTTGGGAGTTGCTCTGACAGGGATAGAAGATGAACCCCCCAGGGCCGGTCCCCCTGGGCTTGTGGCCAGTCTAGCCCTCCATCCCAGGACACGCAGAGGACTTTGGAGCCCTCCTGTTCAGGCTCGGGGCACCAACAACCTCCCGGCCAGCCCCAGCCCCCAGGCCCTTCTCAGAGGCAGAGACCTGGCCGGCAGCTTTTCCTTCTTTCCTTCAACGTGTATTCATCCAGCACCTTCTGTGTGTCGGGCGCAGAGTCCTGGGTTCGAGAATACAGAGTACTCAGGATAGGTGAGGCACCTAGAGGGACAGGAGACCAAGTGGATAGCAGACGAGCAAGACGAAAGGTGGGGATTGCTGTGGAGTGAGGGAGGCAGGGTAGGATCCCTACCACTGGAGGCCACTTCAGATGGGGCCACGAAAGGTCTCTGTCAGGCCCCGTGGTCAGGAGATGCCAGCCCAGAAGAGCTGAGGTAAGGGTGTCCCAGGCAGGTAGAATGGCAGTGCAAAGGCCCTGAGACTAGCCTAGGGTCTCTGTGTCCCTGCTGCCCACACGCTAATCAGAACGGTTGTGCCAGGAACTCTCACTTGTGTGCCTCATTGCCCATTGCCAGGACCATCTGGGCAGCCAGGTTTGTTGGATCCCATTCATGGCTTTGCCCACGAGGCCCAGAGGTGGGCAGGGTCCCAGAGGAAGAACCTATATCTGCCCACTCCCACGTTTTCAGTGCCTCCTCTATGGTCCCTGCGGCTGGTTCTTTCCTCTCAGCCCCGGCCTTACGATCAGCCCCAAGGCGTGTCCAGCTGCCCTCTCCCTTGGTGGCTTCTGAGGGGCCCTGTGTCTCCTGGAGCCACCTCTAGGGATAGGACCCTCTTACTTCTTTGCTGTTTGCCTGGAGAGGACTCAGTGCCTAGCCTTTGTGCACACAACGGAAGCTTTCTGAGGCTTCCTGAAGCTGTTTAGTGGGTAGCCTATCCCAGCGGGGGAGATTTGGGGTTTGGCTCCCCTGTGGGTAAAGGAGGAGAACAGCTTTGTGTCTCAGAGTCACATTTCTTTGAAGCTCTGGGGGGGGTCCCCGACTCCAGTGTCTAGGACTCAGGAACAGCTCTGCCTGTCTGGCGTGTAACTCTACCTCCCAGCCCCCGCATTCCCTGCAAGCTTGGGTGACTTGTCTTCCTGCTGTCCCGGTGGGTATCTGCCTTCTCTCAGGCTTTCTGGATTGCTCAGCCCTGAGGTTCTCGGCCATGGGAGCCCCTCTGTTGCCCCCATCGCTGGTCCCTTTAAGGGTCACTGCTTCAGCAGCATTCAGCACAAAGGGAGGGTTCTTTGTGCCCAGCCTCGGCGCGCTCTCCTGCCTCCCCCACCACTGGCCAAGGGGTACCCCCCTGTGTTTCCTCTCGACAGGTGAGGCTCTGGGGTCTTGTTACCTTGAAGCCACATTCACCCCTAGCCCAGGCCTGGGTGTCTGTGGCAGGGAGCAGGTGGCTGTCGTTTCCAAGCTGAAAATCTGTGGATCCAGGACTTAATTCTTCTCCCTGATTTGAGGGGCTTTTGAGATGAATCTCCTGAAAGCTTCACATCTTAAATCACTTTCATGTATTTATTTAGCACATTATCCCTGAAGAATATAGTCAGGCGAAGTCTGGACTCTTCTAGAAAACCTGGCCTGTTGGTCCCCTGGTGTGAGGCCAGGAGTCAGCCAGCAGCTGACATCAGTAGGGATTGACAGCTGGGGCTGGATCCCTCCTTGAAGGACCCTCTTGACAGTGGTCTCCTAAGGTTGTAGGGGACAACCGTGGGTGGACCGGAGATGTTCAAAGCAGTAAATGTTACCCTTCTTATCTTATTCTCTGCTTAGACCTGGCCAGCAGCTTCCCATTCCCCCAGAGCAAAAGCCAATCCCCTTCTGTGACCTCCAGTCCCTGAGTCCAGGCCCCTGTTAATGTCCCTCCCACCTGCTCCCCCCGTACTGGGACACCCTGTCATGCCATGAGCACCCCAGAACATGTCCTGTGTGCATCCCCAACTTGCTGTTCCCTCTGGCTTGGCTTCTTTCCTGTGTTCCCAGGCCTCCCTCCCTGCCTCCTTCACTTCTTAATTCAAATGCTATTCCTTGGAAGGGTGTCCTCAGCCTTTAGAACCTACCCAAAGTTTTCCCCTTCCCTCAACATTTTATATTCTGGCTCTCTTCTCCCCCTGCCCCCAAGCTCTTACCATCATCCAGTGCCATAGAATTTACATGTTTATTTCCTTCTTTGTGAGTCTCTAGAAGAGAGGACTACTTGGGGTAGGAGGTCAGTAATGTGATAGACAAATGAACACAGGAATGAGCATCCCACGCCTGTGTCTCTGTGTCTTCTGCCCCCCCCCCCTTTTTAAGATTTTATCATTTATTTTAACAGAGAGGAGAGAGAGAATGAGTGCATAATCAGGGGAGTGGCAGAGGGAGAAGCAGTCTCCTACTGAGCAGGGAGCCCGATGCGGGGCTCAATCCCAGGACCCTGGGATCATGACCTGAGCTGAAGGCAGATGCTTAGCTGACTGAGCCACCCAGGTGACCCTCTGCCCCTGACTCTTGCAGGGTCAAATGCCCAGAGAAGCCAGGTGGGGTGCTGCTGAAGGAAAGGGGCTAGGGGTACGGGGCAGGGATGCAAACCTAGAGAGCAGGCACCCCTTTGCAGGACAGCCTGCCCCCCTCAGCTCCAGCCCCTTCAAGCCCAGGCTGGCCAAACCTTCTCATTTCCAAAGAAAAAACCAGGCCAGGCAGATCGATGGGCATCTTTCTTGTCTTCACACGCTGGGCACCTGCCAAGTGAGCTGTGTCTGGCCGTCTGTTGGCTGTGACCTTGGGGTCAGCACAGGGCTGTCTCTCTTGACGGAAGGATGACAGTCAGGCTGCGGAGCATTGCTCTGAATGGCCTTGTGCGTGTCGTAGATCTCACTCGTCAGGAAATAATGGACCTCAGAGACAGGATCACTGGGCCATCCATCAGGCCTGGTGTTGCGGAGCTGTGAGCTGCACAGGCACGGCCCCTGCGATTTCTGATCTCACTAGGGGACCTTGAGAAAGATATATCCGTGCCATGCATTCCCGGGTGCAGTATCAATTTAACTTTATACCTCTCCAAAGCCAAAGGCCACCCAAGATGTGTTTGCCGAGTAAATTATGGGCAAGGCCAGACACCAGAACGCAGCTGAAGAGTCAGAGTGACAAAGTGGAGCCAGATTCCGGCCTGACCCCAGTCCTCGGCTCTGGTCGTCCTGCGCTCAGCTCACTGCGGCTGAGCCCCGTTGCATGCCAGGATGACTGACGACCCGGGGCATGTGTGGAGCCCTCGCCTGACTGGTACTTCGGGGAGAGGCCACACAGGGGAGGCCGCACACTCACAGGGGAGGCCTGTGGTCTTTAAAATCAGACCAGCAGTTCTACCCCAAAACCTGTGTGACCTTGGGCAAGTTGCTGGATGTCTCTGAGTCTCAGCCTTCCAGTTTGTTAAAATGGGGATAATGTTGCCCCAAATGCCCGTTGGAAGGATCCAAGCTTGCTTTGCACAGGATGTTAATGTCCTTCCCTGAGAGCACGGTGGTGGGGAGGGGGGAGGCATTAGTTTTCCACCCAGGTTGCTTCTATAGGAAAGAGAAAATGCTACTTCTCATCCCTGCCCAGAGTCAGCAGCTCCTGGGTTGAATCCAGACCTGTTACAAGATACTTTGCATCCCTGGGGGTTTGTGCTGACGTGCGTTTAAAATTTGCTGTATGCTGGGCGCCTGGGGTGCTCAGTGGGTTAAAGCCTCTGCCTTCGGCTAGGGTCATGATCCCAGGGTCCTGGGATCGAGCCCCGCATGTGGCTCTCTGCTCAGCAGGGAGCCTGTTTCCTCCTGTCTCTCTCTCTGCCTGCTTCTCTGCTTACTTGTGATCTCTGTCTGTCAAATAAATAAAATCTTTTAAAAAAATAAAATAAAATTTGCTGTATGCTTTGGCTCGGTGTCATCTAGGGGAGAGAAAACTAGAAGGACCTGGGGAAGAGCCTTCCTGGCACCAGTCGGGAGTTCGGGGACGGTCTCAGGCCGGACAGGCGAGGCTAGGCTGCAGGACCAAGCACCCCTGGATACCAGGCCCTCCCAAAGCAGTTCATTTCTTCCTTGCACCGCCCGTGCATCATGGTGCTGGGGGACCCGGCTTCGTGTCACTGCTCTCTTCCTTCCGAGACACAGTCGGTGGGACACCCACCAGATGGAATGTGGCCAGAGAGAAGGAGAGCCTGGCAGGTCGCTTTGACCTGGAGGTGTTTTAAGTCAGTTTCTGCCTTTCACCGGTCAAAGCAAGTGACCTGGTCCCTCCTAACTGCAGGGGCCAGAGAAGTTGAACCCTGGTCTCTGGACCCATGGCTGCTGGAGAACCGGATACACTGGTGACTACCGCGCATGACTGCCCATTTCCAGACTTGCTCATTTGTTTCAGTGAGCAGGGCTCTTAAAAAGGATCTCGTATGACCCTTATTTAAAACGGGGCCCTGGGAGGTGGGTTCTGCTGTGATGCCCACTTTACAGGTGGAGAAACTAAGGCTCTGGGAGGTGGGCAGCTTGCCTGGGTGGTGAGAGGCCGAGGTTCGAGTCCAGGCAGTAGAATCTGGATGTCTGTGTGCTTAGGGTCCTTGCTTTGCTTCCTGTGCCGCCTACACCCTTGCCATCTGGGCAGGGAGCAAAGGGGATGAACCAGCCTCTGGGAGGAATGAGGCCAATTTAGCATGGGTTCCAAGGGGTTGATTTGCTTAGGGAGCCAGAGGTAATGGTACAGTGGCTATAATTCAGGATTTGGAACTGAACCCTGGCAGTGTACCACTCATTTGCCGAGTCACCTTTGATTTGTTCCTTTTCTTCCCTGGGACTCTGCTTCCTCACCCTTAATATGGGGATGGCACGTCCCATCTCACTGGGATATTTAAGGATCAGGTGAGAACCTGGTTCTGAAAGGAGCTTTGCAAGGTGAATGACTGGGACATTTCGGATGTTGTAACTGGTGTTCTTATTAAACCCTTGGGGGTGGTCATCCTGGAGGGGCTGGGCTGGGCATGCATGGGGCAGAGAGGAGGTGGCAAGGATTTGGGAAGGTAAGGACAAAGAGGAAGTAGAGCAGCCTGGCCAAGGTGGCGGTAGGAAGGTGTGGGCTCTAGGGTGGGGGTCTCCTGACCTTGGCATTCCCAACATCCTTACTTCTTGAGGGTGGTCCTGTGCTTATGGGTGTTAGGCCACATCCCTGACTCCTACCCTTTACATACCCATTGCACCCCCTGCCCTCCCAGTTGTGATCATCAAAAAGGCTTTCAGACATTGCCAGGATTACCCTTGGGGGAACAAATGTTCCCCCCCTCAAGGGGGACCACGGGCTGGAGTGAGAGCCCAGGTTGGACAGAGCTATGAGGCATCTCGACGGTGGGGCAGCATAGTTAGTGACTTGCCCCCTCCTCCTCCCCAGGCTCCAGAGAGCCCCAAAGGTAGCCAGCCAGGTCTAGGGTGCCCCGCATAGTCAAGGGCAGATGTGCCCTGTTCTGGGCACAGCCGGGATGCGAGATTTCTGCCCCTTGCAGGTTCCGGTCTCCAGCCACCGCAACCCCGTGCTGGACCTGGCCGCCTATGACCAGCAGGGCCGCAGATTCGACAACTTCAGCTCTCTGAGCACCAAGTGGGAGTCCACCAGGCCCCTGCTGGCCAGCATCAGGCTGGAGCTGCCCATGCAGCTAGTGGCCCGGGACGATGGGAGCGGCCAGAAGAAGCTGCACGGTGAGCCTGGGCTGGGGGGCGGGGTTAGCCTCCTGACCAGGAGGACAGAGTGTAGTGAGACCCCAGATGGATGGGAGGGATGCTGAAGGAGGGCTGGCGGCAACTATGGACCCCTTTTCCAGGGATGGGCAGACAAACTGAGGCTCAGGGCAGGGGAGTCTCACGTCCCAGCTGGTCCCAGCCAGCCTCCCAGGCCCATGCTGCTCCAAGCTACACGCCTTCACAGACCGGTGGTGGCCAGAAGTCACAGCCAGCGCTGCTCCCTGAAGCCGCGCCAAACTTGGTTCCACAGGCCTGGTAACTCATACAGTGCATACAGTTTAAACAAATTCGGTCATGTATTTTAGGACCAGAGACTTAAACTGCAAGAAAGAGGGAGGGGCTGCTTCCCTGGCAGCAAGGGGGGCAAAAACCCAGCATCTTTTCTCCTCTCCCTGGACTCAGGCTTGCAGGCCATCTCCGTTCATGAGGCATCGGGGACCACGGCCATCTCTGCCACCGCCACCGGCTACCAGCAGTCCCACCTCAGCACGGCCAGAGTGGAGCAGCCGGTATCTGCACGGGCCCCGGGCAGGGAGTGGTTCCCCCAACCCCACCCCACTGCTCCTGCTCACATCCTGCCCACTGTCTGAACGTCCGGAGCCCCCTGAGCTCACTCCATTCACTAACCCACGCCCAAATCGAATGCCATGGGCTCGCATAAACTGGAGGCCTCCTGCCTCCAACACCCCTATCCCCCATGCCTGGCACTCAGGCAGCTGTGGGGGTGGTCCAAATTAAAGGCAGTCTGGCCCCAGCCCCTCATGGCCCCTGCATACAACTTTGGGAGCCCTCGACCTCATCTGTCCTGTCTCTTCTCCCGCAAGGCCCTGACCTCACATCCCACCTGGATGTGTCTCGGGGGCTTGGGCCTCCATGACTTTATCCCCAGAGTCCCCGCTGGCTGGAACACCATCCCCCTCCTTCCCTTCACTCCTCCCCAGCTGGTGGCCTCCTGCTCATTAGTCCCAGCCATACTATCATCCTGTCTGCGGAGCGGTCCCTGAGCCTGGGCACTGAATAGCTGCCCCCATCCCCAGCGTGGTGTAGATGCCCCCCCCCCCCCGCCATATACACAGTTGCTATCCTCCACATACACTTGGGTCAAGGCCCGTTGAATCTTCTCTCCCCACCCCAGCATCTCATGGGCTGCCCGTAGAGGCACGGCTTGTGGACAGCAAGGGAGGGCATATGGGGGGGGCATGAGAAGGGCTCCCCCAGAGTGGTCTTACCTGGATGATCCCCACCCCATGGTGAGGGAGGGGCAGCAGTCCACTTGGGTTTTATATAGGGTGAAGGCAGCAGATGGTTGCTGGAAGGAGGAGGTGGGACTGGGTTCCAGGAGACCCTAAGTGCCAGGATGAGGAGCTTGAAGTTTCCTTCTGGGTAGTGGGGAGCAAGGGAAGCATTTGAAGGGGGTGGAACCCCAGCAGGAGCAGCACTGAGGCTGGCCTAGGGGGAGGTGGCCCTCAAGGAGCACACCTGTATGCCCCTGGCGGCTCAAGTTTTGGGTCATCTGTCTCCACCTGCACAGGGAGTCCCTTGGCTGTGGGCGGCCTCATGGGTCTCCCCCTTCTGGGCCTCAGCACTTAGGCTCTTTGGGCTGTGGGCTTTTCTCTAGTGATAACTGCCCTTAACCTTCACTTCCTTGATGTCTGCTCACCTGCGAGTCCCCCCACACCCCCGCCGCCTCCAACCTGCCCTTCACTGCCTTCGCAACTCACCCTAAGCTCTGACACAGGCCATTCATTTGCTTTCCCTTTTAATCCTGACCTTAGATTCAGTTCGCATCATTGCCAAGGGCACTTGTTGGACCCCTAGGGCTAGCACAGCACAGTGCTGGGCACAGGGGAGGAACTCGAGCACGAGGACACGGGTGGGTCCGAGCTGGGTCAGGTCCAGCAGTCTCCCTGAAGGCCATGTGGCCGAATCACATACTTGGAAATGTGCGCCACCCGAGGGAGTGAGGGGCAGTGCTAGTTCCCTTGTGAGCCCACTGTGACAACACCCCCTCCACTCAGCCCCTTTGCTGCTTGCCCAAGCCCCGGCCCCTTGCACATGGCTCCACAGCTGGTCATTTGCTATGTGTCCCCGCTTTCTTGTTGAGGGGAGGGTATGAATCGCCCGTTTCATGGGGCCTGACAGGTGGGGTGGGGTGCAGGCCTGGGTAGAATTATCAGATGTCTCAAAGGGATGCGGCTTCTTGGCTGGGTTGGAACACGACGGTTTTCCTGGGGCTTGTGTCCCCAACATGCTGAGTGCCCTGGGGTAACACCAGGACCCAGGGTTTCTAGAGCTGCTCTTTCAGTGGGGAGGACCTAGGATGGACTGTGGGCTGGACCTGGGATGGCCCATTGCCTTGGACCTGATGGCCCTGTTTTGCCTCTCCAGTACGACCCTCTTGTGCCTGTGTCAGCCTCCATAGAACTCATCCTGGTGGAGGACGTGAGGGTGAGCCCAGAGGAGGTGACCATCTACAACCACCCCAGCGTGCAGGTACAGAGGCCTTTCCCTGTTACCATGACACCTGGGCGTGGCCCACGCGGTGGGGGCAGGGCTTGCCTCTGACACCCAGGCTGACCCCTCCTTGCAGGCGGAGTTGGACATCAGAGAAGGCTCGGGCTACTTCTTCCTCAACACCAGCACCAGGGACGTCATCAAGGTGGTCTACCAGGAGGCCAGGGGCGTGGCCACGGTGAGTGTGGGTCCTGTCCCCACGCTCCTTGCAATTCCTCCTTCGGGTGGCCTCGGGTATAACAGAGTGGTTACTTCCAAAGTAGGCGCTTAATCGTACCAGATGCAATTTGTGAGGCCTTCTGAGTCTGTAGTTCATTGCTTGTGAAACTCTCATCATTTGTGAGCTACCTTTGTGACTTCCGTTCCACGTCTATAAACTGCCCACGCTATTAGTGAACTAGCGGTTTCCTGTCGGTCTTTTAATTAAAACATGATATATAGGGGCACCTGGGTGGCTCAGTGGGTTGGGCCTCTGCCTTCAGCTCAGGTCATGATCCCAGGGTCCTGGAATCGAGCCCCGAGTCGGGCTCCCTGCTCAGCGGGGAGCCTGCTTCCTCCTCCCTGCCTGCCTCTCTGCCTACTTGTGATCTCTGTCTGTCAAGTGAATAAATAAAATCTTTAAAAAAAAAAACAAACATGATATATAAGCAGCAGTGTAACAGTGATAAGGAAGGCTGCTTTTGAAAGGTGTATCAGCTTTTTCTGTTTTTCCCTGTGTCTTTCTTGACCCGCTCCCTGTTCTGGCAAATACCAACTCAGCTGTGCCCGCGGTGTGGAAGGATTTAGGATTCTGCTTTTGTCAGGAGTTGTACCCTTAGTTTTTCCCCGCTATGTTGCTATGTAGGCTGGCTGACTTTTTTTAAAATATATTTTTTAAAGGTTTGTTTATGTATTTTAGAGAGATAGAGAGAGCGCTGGGGGGAGGGGCAGAGGGAGAGGGAAAGAGAATCCCAAGCAGACTCGACGCCGTGCTGTGCTTAGAGCCCGATGCAGGGCTGGATCCCATGACCCTGAGATCACGACCTGAGCCGAAACCAAGAGTCAGACGCCCAACCAACTGTGCCACCCAGGCATCCCGAGGCTGGCTGGCTGCTTTTATGTAATTGTTTGTACTTAGCTGTTCTCTCTTTGTAGAGGATTTCAGTTGTTCAGATCTTTTTGTTTTTTAAAAACAGCACTACAGTTATAGCAAAGAGTAAAAGCAAACAAACAGCAAAATCCCAAATGTCTGCATATGTGTGTAAGGAGTTATTTTGCAATCATGCAAACAGAACTTTCTCCAAAACAAATGTACTATGGAATGTATTGAACCATAAATGCAGGCAACCACGAACAAAGACACGACACCCAAGCGGTATCATTAAACTGCAGCTCTGCCGTGGCCCTTAGACTGCTCCGAAGTCCATTTCTCTGTTTGCACTCGCTGACCGTCTTGACACAGGGAGTCAGTTATTTGCCTCTGGAGTGGCACAGGTGTAAAGGACATGAGGGTCACGAGCAGGGTTTCCCAGGATGGGGAGCATACCTGGAGGTGCTGTGCCACATGGCCCCTGATGTTTACTTTCAGTGTCAGAGAGTAGTAGGGAGTGGTGGGGACCATGGCAAAGTAGGAAACAGAGACCGTTTCTGAGGGACAGCCACTGAGTGCCTCCAGATGGCTTTTGTTTAATATTTATTATTATTTTTTTTATTTTTCGAAAGGTTTTATTTTCGAGAGAGAGCACATGCATGCAAGTGCTGGGGGAAGGGCAGAAGGTGAGGGAGAGACTCTCCCAGCATGGAGTGGCAGACTCCATGCTGAACTTAGAGCCCGACACGGGGTTTGATCCCATGATCATCACCTGACCTGGGCCAAAACCAAGAGTCAGACGCTTCACCAGCTGAGCTACCCAGATGTCCCCCACCCCGCCTTTTGTTTTTGTTTTTTGTTGTTGTTTTTAAAGATTTTATTTATTTGAGAGAGAGAGACAGAGCATAAGCTGGGGGGAGGTGGGGGAGGAAAAAGCAAACTCCCACCTAGCAGGGAGCCCTACGTGGTGCTTGATCCCAGGACCCTAAGATCAAGATCTGAGCCAAAGGCAGACACTCAACCAACTGTGGCCCCCAGGCACCCCGTCTTTTATTATTTTTAACACCAACTTTATCGTGGTATAATTCGCATACCATACACCTTGCCTATTTCAAGTGTAAGGTCAGTCGGTGGTGTTGAGTCACTCATAGACACGTGCAGTCAGGACCACGGACAGGTCTAGAGCATTTTCATCCCCTCAGAAAGAAACCCCTGTACACTCTAGCTGTGTCCTCCCTGTTCTCACACAGAGAGACAAAAGAGCATTGGATTTTGCCAAATGCTTTTTCTATGTCTCTCAAAATACTGATGTGGTTTTTGGTTTTTATCCTATTGATATGATGTGTTGCATTAATTGCCTTTCAGACATTAAACCAACCTTGCGTTTCTGGGGCAAATGCTACTTGATCATGATACGGAATTCTTTTTACATGTAACGAGATTCTGTTTGCTAATATTTCGTTGAGTTTATACTCAGCCCTAAGAGGTACTGGTCTGTGCTTTTCTGTTCTGTGATGTCTTCAGCCGATGTGGGTATCCAGGTAACATCGGCCTCACAGAATGACTTAACAGTGTTGGTTCTTAGTTTTGGTAGAGTTTGTGTGGCATTGGTGTGAAGTGCTCTTAAATATTGGGTAGAATTACCAGTGAAGCCATCGGGACATGATCTTTTCTTCCGGGGCTAATTGATTACTAATTCCATCTCTTTATGTTACAGGTCTATTCACAGTTTCTTTTTGAGTCCATAGCTTGGGTCTTTATAGGACAGAATGCCCTTTTTAGGACAATTCAGGATTTTTGCTTTCTGGGTGTTTGTTCTGTTTTCACATTTACATCCCTCCAGTGATTGACCTTGGTCTCTACCTGGCTGTGGAGAGGCTTTCTTTCAGTTCCATCCCTTGGTGAGGAAGCATGTCATAATACTCCTTTTTTCTCAGAGGCAGAGTCTCAGCCGACAGAACCCCTTAGGTGTGTCGCCGTAAATCAGAGCAAGAAAACACTGTCTCTCGCCACCTGGGAACAAATGTGTGTTGTTAGAGGCAGCAGGAGGGTTGCTAGAAGTCTGAGATCAGAGGAAACTGTCCCCAGAGTATTTTTGTTCCCTTTATAAAAGAATGGATAGTTCCCTGGCCATCCCTCCTACCATGTAAATGACCGTTCACTGTCACATCCTTCATATTAAAAGGAAAAGCTCAAGTCATAAATAATTCTGACCGCTTGAGATATGCCTTGCTTTGCTTTACTTCTGGAGATTACAAAAGGAACTCCCTTGTTCTTTTTTTGAGCCTGGGTGGCTCAGTCAGTTAAGTGTCTGCCTTATGGCTTGGGCCATGATCCCAGGGTTCTGGGATCGAGCCCTGTGTCAGGCTCCCTGCTCCGTGGAGAGTCTGCTTCTCCCTCTCCCTCTGCCCCTCTTTGCCACTGGTGCTGTCTCTCTCATGCTCTCTCTCACACACATAAATGAATAATATCTTTAAAAAAAAAGTCCCTGTTATCAAGAAGAGGGAAGCCTCAAGTTCAGAAAAAATGGATACAAAACAAAATTTGTATCCATTGTATCCATGGAGTCCCCTTTAGTCACATTTACCTTGCCTCTTGTCTTTTGAATAAGCCCAGAGCGTAGACCTGCAGCCAGAGAGAGAACTCTCCTCAAAGAACAAGAGCTTCTAAGAGCCCGTGTTGGACTGGGCTGCCCCTATAGGTAGTGAGTCCCCCATCTCTGGAGGCAGGCAAACAGGAGGTGGGACACTTGTCTGGACGACTCGAGATGGGATTTCAACATCAAGAGCCAAGTTTCCCCAGGAGACCTCGAGTGCCTATATAGTCCCACAATACTAGGTTTACCCCCATGCTGTCCCTGTCAGCAGCAGAAGCTAGGCTTCTCCAGTCAAGACAAGTAATGATGTTCCCATTCTAAGAGGGTCCCAGGAGAGCCCCAGCAGTTCTCTCTTGGTTGTGGGCGAGCCCTTGCTCATATGTCTCATCCAGCCATGGTTCCTGTGGAGTGGGACAGAGTGCCCAGGGCAGGCACAACCCCCAGGACAAGCCTAGCACTGTGGAAAGCACCACAGCATCCCATGTAGCAGGCCCCACGAGGTGTTCTGGGGGGCACCTTGACCCTTGGGGTTTCTGCTTCCTGTCGGCTCAGGCCTGAGCAAAGACCCTTATACTTCGAGGTAGAGCTTGGCCTCCAGTTCTCTCTGCCTCTTCTGTAACCTGCCGGAGGGGGTTTTCATGGAGCATTGACAATCGGTGACAGTTGTTTCTGAAGGACGTTTACACATTTTCTTTGTCATTTTCCAGCTGCTAATTAGCAACATTCTCGTTTTCCTTAATCACAGAGACGAGAAAGTCCACAGCAGTTCTTCAATTAGCTCACAGAAGATGTTTCTTTCTTTCCTATTGATACACATTCAGGATGCAAGAATGGCTCTTGGGTGTGCTTCGGCTTCTGAGCATCTCTGGAAGGGAGCTGTCACACTCACTCACCAGGGCCATTGTGAAGGCTCTTCTGGCCACACAATGGAGGGCTGTGCATGGCTGTGCTGAATTCTTACACACACACACCCCTGCCCAAAACTCCCTTTGAGCAGCCTTTAGTTCATTTCTGGCTGGCATGCCCCTAGGAGTGCTTACCTGACTGAAACTACAGTTCCTTTTTTCTCACCCATTCTTTCCATTTCAAATCAAGTCCTCTACGCAGAACCCACGTAACTAGAAGGGGAGGTCGGGATGGGGGGGCATGACCTACTGTGCGCCATGCACTTCATACCTTTAAAGTAATGCGTTCATTCTGCAAAGATTGGTGATGGTCCAGGTGCTGGGAGTTGGTGGGGAACAAATCACAAGCCACATTGTTTGTCTCTGTATCCTTAGTCCTGTGAGGCCTAGTCAAGCACGGTGACCTTGTATATTCAAGGAGTGTTTCCAGAAGCAAGAGGGGATGGGTAGCAGGTGGCAGCCGTGGGCTTTGAACTCAGGTGTGTGTCCTGCTTTTCCCCCGAGAATAACCTGAGGACAGAGGTACCTGTCCCAGTCCTGGATGGATTTTCATCTAACACCCAAGCCAGGGCTCTTCCCCCTGCCTGTGACTTTCCTGTGTTCGTGGTCACCACCTACAGGTCTCAAGGACATGCCCTGACCACCACCCCCTACCCCATGCCACTGACAAGCACTCTCTAGTAGGAAATGGGAGCTGATGACTCCTGGGACGTTTGGACATATTTGTAGGGTCCTTCCTCTTCTATAAACACCACCCGTCAGAGGATAAGCCTGAAGCATGTGGGGGCCCAGGGAAGCAAGGAGCTGAGCTGGTGCAGGCAGCATCTCAGGGCTGGGCGGGTACGTGGGGACATCCACAGCATCAGCCCACTCACAAGCAGAGCTGCCTCTGGCTCCACTAGCAGGGTCTTAATGAGCAGTAATGCATTCATCGTCTCCGTAGAGATGACAGGACTCTCCTCTCGGCTCAGTATGCACTGAAGTTCTCAGGTGGCACCTTCAACACCTAGAGATGAGAATTCGCTCTGGGCCTGGAGTGTCCCCTCCTCCTCCCCTCCATACGCAGTGCCCCTGGATGTCAGTCAAGAAGCAGGTGGACCCAAAACGCCTGGAGAGGTAGACAGGCACAGTCCAGAGTTAGTAGTGATGCTGGTCCCCTCGTGGCCAGTAGAGGCCTGGCAGACACCCTCCCTTCCCCAAGAGGGGCCTGTCTCACAGGCGGCCCAGCGGAGCTCGCCCTTGACGCCTTGCTCAGCAGGGGCAAGGGGAGTGGCTGTGTGTGGTGGGGTGACAGCTTGATGCTGACCTCTGCGTCCGTCATCCGGAAGGCAGCCAGACGTCCAGCCTCTGGGAAATCAAGTGGAAGATGAATTGATTTCCGCTCGCCTTTTTGTCATTGTTTAAAATGCGCAAAATGGTCCTTTTGAAGGGGGAGGGGAGAGCTAGAAAAAGCCCTCCGTGCTTTTACCTTCGAGGGTCCATCTGCCACCAGTGCAACATGTAATTTCTCAGTGCCGTGAAGGACGCACCGGCCCCTGACAGCACCAAGTTCTGCAGGAGGATTGGATTGGAGCCTTGAATTAGGTTTTCAAAGATAGCTCTGGTTTCTCTCTCAAATTTTTAAATGCGTTCACATTAAGGGAAAAGGAATAAGATGGGGTGAATCATCCCCGGTAAAAGGGAAGGCCTGGTGCTTCCCAGACCCCACTCCTCGGCCTGTATTTCGTACCAGACTCGGGTGGCGGTGGCTCAAATTGCCGAGGCATCACTCCAGGATACAACCGTGATTTCCACTCTGGGATCTTTGTTAATCGACTTTAAGTCATCATGCAGAAGAACTTGGGCATGCCTCCTCGGGGCTGGTGTGCCCTTGAGCTCAGTGATACTGCCGGAGGTTCCAGCGTGGCCAAGCTTGCTAATCCTTCACTTGCCCAGCTCACTATGGGCTTGGGCCTCCATCTCCGCCCTGGCCTTTACCTGGACTGCCCTCTCTCCCTTGCCCACGGTTCCATTTTGGTTGCTGCGGGCATCTCGCTCTGGCGGAGTGTGGTAGAAGGAGCCCTGAACTGGGAGCTCAGGCACCTGGGTTTCCTTCTCAGTGCTGCCCCTTCAAGGCTGGGTTCCCACCCTGTGTGGGCTTCAGTTTCCCCCATATGTGCATTGAAGGAGTTGGACCGCAATCAGCATTTCCCAAAGAGATGAGGGTACATAGGTTTGCAGACTTTTTTCTTTTTTTTTTAAGAATGTCTAGTTCTTCACAAAGCTAATACTAAAGCTAAGCAGACAGACTAGAATACCAGGTTTCTTTGCCATCACTACAGTAACCTAGAGCTATGACCCTGGGTCTTGGTCTGATCAATACATATTTATTGGGGACTGAGACTGTGCCAGACGCTAGGCCCAGTCCTGAGAGAGGCTGGTGAGAAGACAGCCTTGGGGAGGATGGATACTAGACCGTGGTCTCTGTCACAGCCTAATTCTAAGCAATAAAGCTGCACCAGGAAAAGTGAGCAGCAGTAGCAAAGAAGCCTTAGCTGTCTAATTGGGGAAGACTTTCCTAGGAAGGACGTTTGAGCAGAAGCCTGAAGGATAAGGAGGAGCCAGCAGGTGAAGATGGGGTGCAGGGGAAAAAGCCCCAGGTTGTTAAGATGGGCTATGCAGCCCTGAGGCAGGCAGCCCCTGGCTGGCTTTGAGGACCAGAGCAGAACAGTGGCTGGAGCCTGACAGCGGTAAGGGAACAGATTTTGCAGTGACATTAGAGCCCTGGGCAAGGGCCAGCCTCATGCCAGGTTCTAGAACATATGAAGGATTTGGACTCACTTTCTGAGCCACCTTCAAAGGGTTTTAACCTGGATATGATGTGATCACGTTTGGCTGTCTCCTTTGGTTCTGAAACCTGCTTTTCTTCCCCCCACAGGTTCTTAATACTGACGTTGTAGCTTTCCAAACACTGAATCCCTGTAAACCGCTCCTCTTCCCACCCCCTGCCAAATGACTCTACCAGCTCAAACTGCAGCCAGTAAAGCCAGGGCCAGACAGGGATGGGAAGCCACCCTCTGGACCCAGCCACCAGCTCCATGGCTTACCCCCCACCTGCCCAGCCCCCAGACCACCCAGTTGAGATACATGCCTAAGCAATACAACATACCACTGTGGGCACATGGGCGGCTTGAGGTAGTGATTATGGTGCAGTCTATCTGGGGAGAGATGCTTCTGAATGTGGGATCCCTGAAGCAGATAGGGAAAGAGGGAGATTTCAAATGGTGGGGGGGTGTCTTTGCAGCAAAGACTGGAACACAGTTGCTCGGGTGTGTCCCTCCATTCAGAATGTTCAAGAGGTCCCTACTTTGAACACAGCTGAGGCAGACATGAATGTCAGGATGAATGAGACTCACAGAGCAAATATTTGAGACTGTGGTGGCCTCTGTGGTCTGTTTACAGGTTCTGAGGTTCTGTGGGGTCGGATGAGGACCCCCAAGTGAGGGTTTTGTTCAGAAAGGAGCTATGTCACGTATGGCACAGTCTTCTATTACTGAAGCTACAGAGGCAGGTGGTGTGCACTGAAGACATGAAACCCTGGGTTGGTGCCCTTGTGTGTGTCCATGACCTCTGACTGCCCTGCTTTGAGCAGCTTCCATTTTTGTAAATCTTAAATTGTAAATCTTACCAAGTTGAAGTAAATGTTCTTCGAGACCCACCCTGGTTCTATCATGTTACATTTCAAGCCCTTCGCCTGGCTGGCAGTGGGGGCTCAAAACGAGGAGTAGGCAGGACAGTAGCTGGGTTAGGATTTTCCTTGTCCGCTGCTTCTGTGCCCTGGCCTGGAGGCCTCCTGGAGGTGGTGTCTCATGGGTGATGGGCTGATGCCACAAGTAGCTGCCGGACTGAGAACTACCCCCCAACCTTGCAGGTGCACCCTTTGCTCCCAGGCATGTCGACCATCATGATCCACGACCTGTGCCTAGCCTTCCCAGCCCCAGCAAAGGTGGATGTGTACGTCTCGGACATTCAGGAGCTCTACGTCCGCGTGGTGGATAAGGTCAGTAGCGACTTCCTAACAGGGCCCTCTGCTGCTGGTTCACAGAGATGGGGAGAGTGGTGAGGCTGCAGGAATTATTTTCCTCCCCTTTGCTCTTTCTTCTGGTTTCTGGGTCCCTCTACCCACCTCCTGAGCTGTTTGGAGCTTCTAGAGCTGTCTTGCCTACATCCCTCCTTGTGCACGATGTGGAGGGACCTCTGAGTTTAGACTTTCATGCCTGTTAACGTCAGGAAACTTCAGCTGTAAGTCCTGCCCGAAGTTGTCTCCTCCTTAGCCACGACGTGGGAATGCCCGTCCTCTAGCTGATGTAGGTTACTAGCATACACTAAGCAAGGCTTACACCCTGCTGATGGTGAATTTCTCCCTGGTGTGCGGGTTGTGGATTCTTGGGAATCTCAGTGGCGAATGAGTAAAACACACCACTGCTAAGTGCTTTTGGGAAAGGAATACATGATAGATCTAGGCTTTTCTTTCTTTCTTTTTTTTTTTTTTTATTTCTTTTCAGCGTAACAGAATTCAGTTTTTGCACCACACCCAGTGCTCCATGCATTGCGTGCCCTCCATAATACCCACCACCTGGCTCCCCTAACCTCCCACCCCCCGCGCCTTCAAAACCCTCAGGTTGTTTTTCAGAGTCTGTAGTCCCTCATGGTTCACCTCCCCTTCCAATTTCCCTCAACTCCCTTCTCCTCTCCATCTCCCCATATCCTCCGTGTTATTTGTTATGCTCCGCAAATAAGTGAAACCATATGATAATTGACTCTCTCTGCTTGACTTATTTCACTCAGCATAATCTCTACCAGTCCCGTCCACGTTGATACAAAAGTTGAGTATTCATCCTTTCTGATGGAGGCATAATACTCCATAGTGTACATGGACCACATCTTCCTTATCCATTCATCCGTTGAAGGGCATCTTGGTTCTTTCCACAGTTTGGCGACCGTGGCCATTGCTGCTATAAACATTGGGGTACAGATGGCCCTTCTTTTCACCATATCTCTACCTTTAGGGTAAATACCCAGTAGTGCAATTGCAGGGTCATAGGGTAGCTCTATATTTAATTTCTTGAGGAATCTCCACACTGTTCTCCAAAGTGGCTGCACCAACTTGCATTCCCACCAACAGTGTAAGAGGGTTCCCCTTTCTCCCCATCCTCTCCAACACACATTGTTCCCTGTCTTGCTAATGTTGGCCATTCTAACTGATGTGAGGTGGTATCTCAATGTGGTTTTAATTTGAATCTCCCTGATGGCTAGTGATGACAAACATTTTTTCATGTTTGTCTGAAACATTTTTTCATGTTCATGTCTGATAGCCATTTGCATGTCTTCATTGGAGAAGTATCTGTTCATGTCTAGGCTTTTCTTAAATGCCAACGAGAATTTATATTGCTCCATATACCTGAAGGAGCTATGGCCGGGCTTACAGAGGGCCACTGTCCGGTTCCTAGTTTCCTGACCGGAGAGAATGGTTAGTAATTAAAATGTTTGAGCAGCTTACAGTACCCGAAAAGCCAATATTCTCTTACATAACCTCAGATATTCCTTCTGCGGTCCTATTTCCTCATCAGATTTCGGTTTCTTCACTAAGCCTGTCTGACGTTCTGTATGCCAAGGTTCTTACTGTATACGCTGCCAGGTGTGAGCAGTTTGGTCAATGACCATTATCGAACGCCTACTGGACGGCATCCTGGCTGTATCTTATCACTCTAACTAGCTTCTTAGCTCTTTAAGAGTGGGGAGTGTAATTGATGAGTCTGAGTATCCCCAAAGTCCCCTGTATACAGGAAGCACTTAATTGATGTTCATTTGTTGATTGGCCTCTTATCTGGAGCTCAGCCTGGGCCGGTGGGTTTGAGGTTGGTAACACTTCGGCAGAAAGCCTTGGAGTGCCACCAGTGCTAGAATTAGTCACTCAAAGGCTAACCTAAGTCTCTGTCCCCACAATGCAGGTGGAGATTGGGAAGATGGTCAAGGCCTATGTCCGTGTGCTAGACTTTCACAAGACGCCTTTCCTGGCCAAATACTTCGCCTTCATGGACCTGAAGCTCCGAGCGGCTTCTCAGATCATCACATTGGTGTGAGTCCTCCCAGGCGTCCCGGAAAGCCATCTCAGGGATAGCGCTGGCAGGTTGAGGGGAGAAGTCCCAGCCCTTCCCTCTGTTCCAGGGCCCTCGACGAAGCCCTTGACAACTACACGGCCACGTTCCACATCCATGGTGTGGCCATTGGCCAGACCAGTCTCACCGCGATGGTGACGGATAAAGCTGGACAGCGAATCAACTCGGCCTCCCAGCAGATCGAGGTAAAACTAGGCCTCCTACCGCCATGTGGGATCTGTCCATTCCTTGCTGCCTGTACACATGGAGCGGGAAACATGTTGCTTTTGCAACAGGCTTGGAGTTCTAGGGGTCATCCAGGAAGCTGCCGTGGAGAAACCATATTAAAATCTCTGCCCTGCCGTGTCCTCTGACTCAAAGGGAGCCCTTTCTAGTCCCCGGGAAGGCAGCCTGAGGAACTCCAATCTCCCTCTGGGACACGGGGGGCAGGATGTTGCTCAGAGGGGAGAGCCACTTGTCACATGGCCGGGGAGGGCACAATACTCTGTAAAGCCTTAAGTGCCAGAAAGGAGTAGCTGGGCAGGAGCTGCGGGCCGATTAGGCTCACATCTAGAAGCTCATCCTGACCATCACGCCGAACCAGCCCTCTGAAGCAGTGGGCTCCTGTCATGGCAGCTCCCGGAGCAAGTGGGGATGTCAGGGGTAATCTCCATGTGTGACTTGGGACTGTCTTGGGGCCTTAGGTGTTTCACAGGAGCCTCCCAGTCCCCAGGGGCCAAGGCAGCCATGGCTCCAAATTCAAGTCCAAGTTTCTCCCTCAGTGCCCTCCTGCCGGCATCCTCCACAGGCCTGTCCATGCAGCGGCTGGCAGGCTTTATATTAAATGATTCTGAAGCCGGCAGTTGTGGTTTGTGCCTCTGGATGGGAGGGCTCCTTTCTGGTGATGGAGAATTCATTTCTGCCTATAAATAGCGCAACACCATAGAGACAAATTCTCACGCACAAAGCAGCCCCTTGGCCAACTGGGCTCTGTGCTCCCGTCTGGGTTCCTCCTGCACTCCTGCTAGGTGGGGCCGGGCAGAGGGGGGCCAGGCAGGAGGAGGATGTCAGGCCTTCCGTGGTGCAGAGA
>PISX010005531.1:35462-106749 GCA_004024625.1 Mellivora capensis | reverse complement strand
AAGCAGTGAGAGTCAATTATCATATGGTTTCACTTATTTGCGGAGCATAACAAATAACACGGAGGACATGGGGAGATGGAGAGGAGAAGGGAGTTGAGGGAAATTGGGGGGGAGATGAACCATGAGAGACTATGGACTCTGAAAAACCACCTGAGGGTTTTGAAGGGGCGGGGGGTGGGAGGTTGGGGGAGCCTGGTGGTGGGTTTTAGGGAGGGCACGCATTGCATGGCGCACTGGGTGTGGTGTAAAACTATGTATGAATTCTGTTACGCTGAAAAGAAATAAAAAAATTAAAAAAAATTATGGGGAGCAGCACTTTCCATATAGTGTGCTATAATTAGTATCATTAGATGTAATAGACAGTTTGCTGGAGGAGTGTTTCAAAAGACGCATTGGAGCAACTTTACTGCATAGACCATGATGGTAGGTATGGGGGTAACTCAGAGAAACAGATGGCATGATCACCCTGTGCTCTCAGCCAGACTAGGCTGCTATAACAGGAAAGTCCCCAAATACTGTGGCAGGAGGAAAACAGATGCTTATTTCATTCCCACAAATAATTCTGAGGTGAGTGATCCAGCTTGGTGAGGAAGCTCTCCCTCACAGAGGCATTCAGGGACCAAAGTTCTCGCTGTCATTGTGTTCAGCCATCACTGAGAACATTGTCCCCACGCACATGGCTGACGCTTGAATACAGGCACGTCACGATCCAGCTCACGGCACAGGGAGGGAAATTAGGGATAAACACATACCCACTAGTTCAATCAGATCTGGAAATTGCAGAGTCACATGAACTCACTAACCATCGGCAAAGCATGAATCAAAGAGATTTATGTAATCCCAGGAAAGGAAGCCAGGAAATCTAGCCTCTCCACAAACCCAACTTCTACTTTCTAACTGTGGGGGAAGCAGAGACTAGGTTTTGGTAGATAGCTATCCATATCTGGTGACTTTTATTGTGGAATCATAAACGCTAACATTTAAAAATGCTTTAGGAATTGTCTAGGGATCCATAGGCTTTGTCTTATTCAACCCTCATAATGACCCTATAAATGAGGTATTGCTGGCCCAGTTCTACAGATAGAAGACTAAGTACCCTGCCTGTGTTCTCACACCCAGGAAATGTAGAGCTGGAGTTTGTCCCCAGGCAGTCTGCTTTGAAAGCTCTTGATCCTTTGACACTTTTTATATGACCTCCAGTGGCTTGAGACTGTCATGATAACAACAGAAAACAAACAAACAAACCCAAAAAACAAGTGCTTAATGATTTCCTGTTGGCATTTTCAAATCTATTATCTTCCTTGAAATTCACAAGCGCAGCTACAGTCTGTCCTTTTATAAATGATGAAATGGATCAAGAAAAGTTAAGTGATTGATTAAGCACCTGTAAGTTTGTTAGTAGTGATTGGAAGCAGAACTCAGAACTCCAGATGTGCATTTGAGCCCCCTCCTCCCCCCGTAAACTGTATTAACTCAATAAATACTTGTGAAATGGACAGTGAAAGAATCAAGTTGGATTAACTCTTACTAAACTGAGTCAGATTCTCCAGTTGAGGAGATGGGATGTTCAGCTTAGTAGAATGAGATTATGCCAACTGAGTTTAGAATATTGTGGTCTTTCATGGAAACTGGTTATAGAAACTTCTGCAGATCAGTTCTTTTTTTTTTAAGATTTTATTTATTTATTTGACAGAGATCACAAGTAGGCAGAGAGGCAGGCAGAGAGAGAGAGGAAGGGAAGCAGGCTCCCTACTGAGCAGAGAGCCCGATGCGGGGCTCGATCCCATGACCCTGGAATCATGACCTGAGCCAAAGGCAGAGGCTTTAACCCACTGAGCCATCCAGGTGCCCCGTGCAGATCAATTCTTTATGAATATGAGACAGTGCTCCATTTCCCAGATTATGATTTCTGATCTTTTCAAATACAGTTTTGTATTCCCGTGATAGGTCCCATTGCAACTACATTGGAGTGGTTCTTAATGCCAGAGACATATTCATGGCCACTTGGGGGCTGACTCATGAGGGAAAATTACTCCATGTTGTGGTAAACGTCATCATTCATTCTCTCACTTGAGATGATGAGTCATAAATTGGGTAGGGATTTGAAATGAAGACAGAGTGTATGTGTGAGAACTCACACAACTCATACATTTGGCATCCAGAGAGACAAGAGAATGCAAACAAGAATACTTACCATGACCTGCTATAGTTGAACTCAGAGGGTCTAACACATAGAGTGAAACCAGGGACCCACTTCTCCCTCCCTCTTCTTCAAAATTATCAGGACTTTACTTGGTTTGGGGATGGAAAGAGGGAACGATTACATGAGTGTTTCATGTGTATGTTTGGTATGAAAATTTCAAATGGAAAAATGAGCTACAACATATTAAATGTTACGGCTTTCAGAGAAGACACATTCTTTGAACCACCTTTGGGTCTAAACTTTGCCAGGTAGAGAGTATTGGGGCATATTTGCACAAGTATGTTGGAAACGCCTTGGATGACATTGTATGGCACAAAACCATTCTGTACTGTTGAAGGGCCAAGAGGATGTGCACGCTCAAGCCATGGCTGGAGGCCCATGCACATAGAGGGATGTGATAAGCTTTTCATGTGCTGCTTGCAGTAGGGCCTGGGGATGGGGAGAGGAAGAAGATGGATTTCATAATAGGACTCAGACTGCTGGAAAAATCCCGTTGACATGAGTGAAGAGCTTATTGAATTCAAACCATTATCCAAGCTTCTTTGGGCATTATGAAGACCTGTAGTGAAGCTAGCTAAAGCTGTGGGCGATGGGGAGGATGGATGTGCTCTGTTTCAGTATATCACCTGGGAACTTTTCCTGGAGGGCCTGGATAGAAAAAGCAAGCCATCTGCTGGGCCTGAAATTGGTACCAGGAAAGGAAACTGTATACATGGTCATTGTTGAAGACGCTTTGCACAAGGATCATCTAGCTCCTCCCATCTGGGCCTAAAAGCAGACACAATTTCAGAAATGCATTAAGATAATGTGCAATGCCACAGCACCTCAGCAGAACCCAGAAAACAACGTATGGGTTTTGTCCTCGTCCTCCAGATACAGATTTGGAGGTCTGTTTAGTGGGTTGCACTGGAAGGATTTGTTGCCCGTCTCTTTGTTGCATTGGGTCATTGCCATTTATTCTTTTTATAAAGATAGTCCCCTGTCTCCATTAACAAGGATACATGGGGAGCAAGGTTGGGTGGAGACACGGGGACAGAGTCTGGGCAGGCTAATTACTGGGGGGTCTGGAGCCTTTACATTTTTTAACACCCATTAAGAGAGAAAACTGGCATAGTCTGGAGAAGGGTTGGGAGGATGTTATGACTGATTGACCAGCAGCCAGCAGCCCCTCGGTGGTCTGGGAGACCACCTCCAGCTCTGGGAGAACCTCTACACCCCACCCAGCAAAATGGCAGCTCTGCAGAAGACAATGTACCCTCTTTTGAAGGTGGGGTCATGACTGCTAGGTCTCCTAGCACATCTCTGGCAGCTCTTCCTAGCCCCCCTCTTTTCAGCAGGTTACAAAATGCACATACGCTGCTTCTCCTGACAGGTGCTCTGATAAGTCTTCATGTTTTTATCTAGTGTGTTATTTGCCCAGTGACAATTTAGTGTTCCTTAAGTAACAAGCTGGTTTCCCTGTGACCTGTTTCTTAGAAGGACTTGGCCTACAAATTCTATCATGTATGTAATATTTAAAATTTTCAGTTTTCAGACATGCTTTGCCCTTTCTCATTTGGCTCACAGTTACCTGAGGCTTGTTTCCAGTTCACAGGTGTAGAGAATGGGGCTCAGAGCTGGGACTCCCAGGTGTGCTGGGAAGAGGAAAAGGAGCCGGGCAGTGGGGAGGGGGCTGGAGGGAGAAGGAAGCCTGTGTGATCCCCTCAACCACCAGAGGGCCATCAGGGGCATCTGGCAAAATGCTTTGTTTTATCTGCAAACATGGAAAAAAAATCAAGAAACTGGAAAAGTGGACAAATGAGGGTTGAAGGCAGTAAAAGGCACGGTGTGGGTATATTTTGGGGCTCCTTGAATATTGAGAGGAGAAAAAAAATGATCAAAGGCCAGAGTTTTTCAGGATATTTTTCTTATCAGGGCATGTGCTTATCAGGTGTGCCTCAGAGACAGCAGGACAAGCCCGAGCTTTGTGCTTCCCTCTTTGCATGGCTGTAGAGCATGGAGGAAACACTGAGGGGAGGCCACAGGGTCCCCCTTGCAAAATTAAGATGTGAACTGAGGACAGCTGTGACTAGGACCAGACAGATTCCTGGTCACCCAGATCCTCCCAGTCAGGCGTGAGAGGTCCTGGTTGGCAGCTTCAGTCTGTTATCAAAGCGGAGCATTGTCACTTTATTTGCAGTCAGGACACAGTCCCCTGAAGCACGGGGCTGAGAGAGAAAGGAAGATGAGGTTTCCTGAATGCCTGCCCTGGATGGCCTCTGCAGGGACAGTGGGCCACAGAATTCAGAGTTCTCAAGGTCATTTCACTGTCCATTCCTTACAAATACGTCTTAGGTGAGGAGGTGAGCTCCCTGGGGGAAAGGACAGTGTCGAGTTCTGAAATCCAAATAAATCACACAGAAGTATTATGTTCTAATAACCACACACCTGGATTTTCTGAGAGAGTCCTAATTCCAAGTCTCTGCCCTGTTGTCTTGATTCAATATCAAGAGTTCCAAAAATGCCATCATGTGGCTGGCCATCTTAAAATAAGAAATACTGACAGAGCGCCCACCCACTGTAAGTTAGAGTCTCTGGACTTAAAGTCTAGAGGGCTAGGCAGGCCTGGAGACAAAGAATTACAAAAGAATCTGGTGGGTCTATGATTGTGGGGCATAGCCAGTCTCTGGCAGAACCAGGGAGCATTGCCCTAATGCAGGCTGGAGGGCAGGAAATCTGTCTGCAGAAAGTAGCATCTAAGCTAAGCTGTCCAGGGCCAGTGGCTGATGGCCAGATGGAAAGAGGTAAAATAGATCCTTACATAGAGCAGGTGAGGCATGGGAAAAGTCTGAGATCCCAGATCGGAGTGTGCTTGGGAGATCAAAGTTTCGTTGGATTTTATTTAAAAAATGCTTATGTCTGGAAGGGGGTTTGCACGGATGGGGTACTGAAAATAAATTTGGGCTGGTGAGCCATGAGGGTAAGAATGTTTGTGCTGAGATCAATGCTCAAATTCATGTTTTACCAAATCTTTGTGACCGACTCTGGAGGATAGAATAAGGCAAGTCAAGAGAAGACGCCCAGATACGATCAAGAGACTGGGGCAGGAATACAGGTGAGAAGGAAAGAGAGCCAGACCTAAAATTTCATGTTCGGGATGCAAAATGAGAAAGACATGACATGCAAGAGCTCCGTAGGACTTAGTGCTCCCTTCCTTGTCTCTTCCCTATTCCTTTGCTTTGTTTTTCTTCCTCAAGTTCTGAATCATGCTGAGATAAAGAATACAAGAAGAAGAGCAGGTTGGGGGAGAGAAAGTCATTAGTCTTAGATATATTAAGTGTGAGGATCCTCTGTGATACCCAGGAAGAGATGTCCCATCGTAGGGATTTGGGACCCAGAAGAGAGTCAGCCTACATGATACCTATTTATCTAGGGGTTATGGGCCTTTGGGGAGTAACTGATGCAGTGAGCTTGGATGTATGAACTTTCCAGGGAACGATGGTGGCAGGGGAAGAGAACAGAGCCAGTGACAGACACCATGGGCGCACCATCGTCAAGGATCTCCTGGATGAATGGGCTGGTGCAGACAGGAAGGCCAGAGGGACTCAGGACTGGTAGGCCAAGAGAGGACAGAAGTTCAAAAAGGAAGGTGCTTATGAATGTCCATGTGCTTCATAGAAGTCAAGGATGTAGGGATTTAAGTAGCAGCCATTCGATTTATCACTCAGGAGATAAGCCAATTTCTCTCTGGAGTCTAGAAATGGTGTGAAACTGTTTCAGGTGATGTGTGTCAGTTTTCTGACCATAGACTCCCCAGCAAGCACATTCTAGATTGTTTATCTGTCTCTCCCACATGCCAAATGTGTCCTTATCCTTGGTCTTTGCTGCCACTTACTCTCCTGCCTGAGGTATCCTTTCCCTCTTCTCTTTGATGATCTTACTCTTGCCCCCTTCTCAAGGCTTGGCTCAATTCGTAATCAGTCTGTCTTCCCTACCCCCTCCTCCTCTGCCAACCATCCCTGTGCTCAGTACCAGCATACTTTGCCTGTTAGCTTTTGTGTGCTCAGTCTCCCATCCAAGGCCCCTCTAAGGTCATAATCTATTTGAGGACAAATTCCATTTGTTGCAAATATTTCAAAACAGGAAAACAAAGAATTGTGCATATGAAATCAGCACACATGGACATTTCTTGAGGATTGACTCCACAATTACATCTTGTCCAGAAAGAAGATGAAACAAAATAAAGAACTCAGGAACTAGGGATGCCTGGCTGGCTCAGTCGGTTAAACGTCTGCATACGGCTCAGGTCATGGTCCTGGGATTGAGCCCCACGTCGGGCTCCCTGCTTAGTGGGGAGTCTTCCTCTCCCTTGCCCGCTCCCCAGGCTCATGTTTTCTCTCACTATTTCTCTCTCAAAAAAATAAATAAAATCTTAAAAAACCCCTCAGGAACTAGAAAATACCTGGTAAATCTAAACATAAAATTAATACCAAATACAGAGTTGCAACTTAGTAACATGATCAAATGTAAGTAGAGAACAGAATGGAAAAGTTACACCCTAGTAGAGTAGGTGTTCTTTATGGAAAGAACCAGAAGGGTTGAAAGAAACAGAAATATGTTAATTGTGCTACAGTGGGAGGGATAGTAGTTTCTAAAATACTTCTCTGAAGTTCAGAAAGAAATTATGAAAACCTTTAAGAAGCAGAGTATTTAAATGGTCTTAAGCCTCTGGCAAAAAATTTTGAACATATAGATGGACACTTTCTTTTCATGATTTTGAATATATAACACATGATTACAAAGCAAACTAATTATAATTCAGCATAGTTGTAAAATTAATAAGAATTTTAGTACTGAAATATGTATGCTTTATTAATACTTTAAAAACCCAATCAAATGTGAGTTTAATAATTACTGAAAATTTGAGATAGTGATGAGTATTAATACTTTGAAATATTTACAAATGTAATATGGTATGAAATGTGTGCCACAGTTAATATTTTTTAAATTTATTTTTGACATACAGTGTATTATTAGTTTCAAGGGTAGAATTTAGTGATTCATCAGTTGCATACAACACCCAGTACTCAATACATCAAGTGTCCTCCTTTTAATGTGCATCACCCAGGAAACCCATCCCCCCACCCACCTCTCCTCCAGCAACCCTCAGTTTGTTTCCTAGAGTTAAGAGTCTTTTTTTTTTAAGATTTTATTTATTTACTTGACAGAGATCACAAGTAGGCAGAGAGGCAGACAGATAGAGAGGGTGAAGCAGGCTCCCCGCTGAGCAGTGAGCCCGGTGTGGGGCTTGATCCCAGGACCCCGGGATCATGACCTGAGCCAAAGGCAGAGGCCTTAACCCATTGAGCCACCCAGGCGCCCAAGTTAAGAGTTTTACGGTTTGCCTTCCTTTCTGTTTTTATCTTATTTTGTTTTTCCTTCCCTTCCCTTATGTTCATCTGTTCTGTTTCCTAAATTCTACATATAAGTGAAATCATATGGTATTCATCTTTCTTTGATTGGTATATTTTGCTTAGCATAGTATCTTCCAGTTCCATCCACATCATTGCAAATGGCAAGATTTCATTCTTTTTGATGGCTGAGTAATATTCCATTGTAGATAATATACCACTTCTTCTTTATCTATTCATCTGTCAATGGACATCTGGGCTCTTTCCATAGTTTGGCTGTTGTGGACATTGCTGCTATAAACATTGGGATGCATGTGCCCCTTTGAATCACTATGTTTGTTTCCTTTGGATAAATATGCCGTAGTGCAATTGCAGATCATAGGATGGCTCTATTTTTACCTTTTGGAGGAACCTCTGTACTGTTTTCCAGAGCAGTTACACAAGTCTGCATTCCCACCAACAGTGTAGGAGAGTTCCCCATTCTCTTCATCATTGCCAACATCTGTTGTTACCTGACTTATTAATTTTAGCCATCACAGGTACTGTTAATACTATGGATTGTGGTCAGCATTCATAGTGGAAGGAAATGCTAGGTTTTAGTTGGAGGTTAACAAAACTGAAGATGCCATTTTTTTCTTAAGTTCACAGGCCATCTAAATCTTTCTTTCCATTGATTTCCAGGATTCCTTAGACATCCATATTAAGAAACCCTCTTCCAATGCTAATATAACTCAGAATCTCATAATTATTTAATCTTAAAAAAAGAATCAATGAAATTATTTTTTTCCTCTGTCCTTAAATGGTAGTGAAACAAATCACTTTTTTTTTTTTGCCATGTTCATTTGCTAATGAGTGACTTATAGAAAACAGTCCTGGTTTTAAGTGTTCTTATCTAATTTTCTCAGCACCACTTATTAAAGAGACTGTCTTTTTCCATTGGATATTTTTTCCTGATTTGTCAAAGATTAGTTGACCATAGAGTTGAGGGGCCATTTCTGGAGTCTCTATTCTGTTTCAGAGGGGAGGGAGGTGAGGGGATGGGGTAGTTGGGTGATGGGTACTAAAGAGGGCATGTGTTGTGATGAACACTGGGGGTTATATGCAAATAATGAATAATTGAACATTAGTACATCAAAAACTAATGATGTGCTATACAGTGGCTAACTGAACATAATAAAAAAATAAAATAAATGTTCTTATCTCAGTATATTTAGATTAGGAAAAGGAAGGGAAAAGGCAAGGGGAGAACTTTGTCTTTAGGTTGAATTGCATTGGGTAAATGTGGGTATTAGCGGTAAAGTAATTGGCCTTGCCTTGGACACAATGCATTCTTTCTGGCTCCTTTGTGCTTCCTACCTCTAGGTTAGCTGAGTAGGAAATTCCCAAAGAGTTGTACTTAC
Organism: Mellivora capensis; assembly: GCA_004024625.1. Classification (NCBI taxonomy): domain Eukaryota; kingdom Metazoa; phylum Chordata; class Mammalia; order Carnivora; family Mustelidae; genus Mellivora; species Mellivora capensis. Next base: position 97,756 of record PISX010005531.1, on the reverse strand, counting down.
AGGGCTTCAAATCCCTGGGGACATTGAGCCATTTAAGCACAAAAAAAAATGGAAGTAATACATGAATTAGCAATTTGCCTAGTGAAACTGTTGAACTTTGTCCAGTAGAGGAAGCCCCACAAGCTCAAACCAAAGCTTTGCTCTTACTGAGGTTACCCCTTTTCAGATAGATAAAATAGAAGGAAAGACAAGGCTGAGGAAAATAAGGTAGATTTTGGCAAAATTACACCTTCCCAGGATGAGAGCCAAGACAGACATTTACATTCATTCATAGCTAGGATTGTCTGCAGGATGTGGGATAAAAAGAATTTGATTGCTTGTCCAGTGTACCTGACCAGTCTCCATCCACACATTTTTGAGATTCACTTGAACTTGACTGTGTCCTCATATTTCCAGGGCCACTCCAACTTCTTCTTGTTATCAGCCAATGAGTCTAAAAGGTATCATTTTCTTCTTTGTTTCCCAGGTGGCCTACATATGCTGTTCACCCTGATACTCCCATGTTGAGCTTGCTCTATCAATCAAAGATTGACTCTTTCCCATAAGACAGCCTCCTTGGGTGGTCATTGGCCTCCAGATTTCTATAGAATGAGGAGGAAAAATTACTCAGCACATGTGGAATTCTCTGAAGAACATTAAAGGGAAGATTTCTAGGATAGAAAGGGATGGTCCTTTTTTTCCTTTAGGTCCCATGAAAGTGCCACTTGGAGGCACTTTATTAAGCAGAGGAATCAGATAATAAATTCATTTTTAAATAAATCAATCTACTGTAGCTCAGGCAATAGGTACCACACACTTTGTAGACAAAGATTATCTGTCCAGGAATTTGTTTTCACATACTCATCTCCAACAACAAGAATCAAAGATGCCCCCAGATGCCAAGAACTGAGTGTTATGATAGTCTTCTGTCAAAGCAATAATCAATTGCTTGTAGTCAATGAGATATAATATATAGATTACTCCTTTTTAAAGGCTTTATTTATTTGAGAGAGGGAGAAATGATGAGCAGGGGGGAGGGGCAGAGGGAGAGGGAGAAGCAGATTCCCCGCTGAGCAGGCACTGGACACGGGACTTAATCCCAGGACCCTGAGATCATGACCTGAGCCGAAGGTAGACACTTAACCAACTGAGCCACCCAGGTGCCCCTGTATAGTACTACTCTTAAGTTTAGGAGTAGCTAGCGTCTTCTGCATGTATGAGAGATCATAGACTTTCCAAAAACAAAGGCAGGTGTGGGAAATGCTGAATTCAGAAGCATGTCACTTGACTTTTCTTTAGAGATATGTACATTAGCTATGTCTCCTGGTGCGTGAGTGTAAGCTCTGAAGGGAGGAGACCACTTATTTTTCATGAAGGAAAACTGGAGATAAAGTCAAGTAATGAGAAAGTAGAACTTCTTTGAGGAAGAAAGAAGGGAAAGCAGAAGAAATGGTGACTCCATAAAAAGATGAGATTGGCAGGCACTACCCTCATGAAAGGGTTTGGCCAGCTTTGCTTGGGGGCAAGGAATGGTATCTTCTGAGTTAGCAAACAGTTTGTAGGAAGAGGTACATATTTAAATTAAAATCCTTTGTAAGTTATATCAGTTTTTGACTCTCAGTCTTCAGTGTTGTTGTGATGATATTTTTTAGATAAGATTAGCATTTAAATTAGTAGACTTTGGTAAAGCAGATTGCCCTCCATAATGAGTGTGGGCCTCATCCAAACAGTTGAAGGCCTTAAGAAAAAGATTGACTTCTCCTGAGGAAGAGAAAACTCTGCCAGAAGACTGTCTTCAGACTCGAACTGCAACATCAACTCCTTCCTGGGCTTTTAGCCTGCCAGCCTACCCTGCATACTTTGAGGATTTGCTAGTTCCTTGAAATAAACCTCTCTTTATATATATACACACATGCACACACACATTCCCTATTGGTTCTGTTTTCTCCTTTTCTAGAGAGCCCTGACTATTCTAAGTTCTAACCAGAGTCTCTGTCAAAAGGAGAGAAGAGGTATAGGTCCCCAACTCCAGAAGGTACTCAGGATGGGTGACTTTGGTGGGCAAAAATTGGGAGGTTCTCATTCGCCCTTTTGTATATGAAAGCTAAAACAGGAAGTGGCCTTGACCCACAATGAGCCAGATTAGGCAGAGACTGTTAATTGGCAGTGGTCTCAGAACAAGCTGATCCCATGTCCCAATGCTAGCTTTGGCCCAGGAGGTAGAGGTGCATAGACATGGAGTTGGGGGCACGTGGTGGGATGGCACCTGGTCATACTACCTACTACCCCTTATTACTGCTGTCAACCGTTTACCCTGGCTCATGCCACCCTACTTCCTTCCTTAGTTCCTTGAAAACTTTGGCTGCTGGCCCTAATTCTATCATCATTTTTCATGACTTCAGCATGTAGAACAGATGACCCATCTAACACTCTGGCCTCTCTTTCCTTTACTTCCTCATTTCCAGCAACACATTATTTTCCACCATACTGCAGCCAAGTTTCATCTTAGACCTTGTCATCACCAGTAACTGCTCCAATTCCAAAGTCTCAGTTTCAAAATCCACCCACCCCATATACCATTTCCTGTACTTCTAGCTCACGTGCTCTAATACCTCTCTGCCACAGGTTTTTGACCGGGGATCCCACAGATTCCTTAATCCACTGCTTTCTTATGACCTATCAACACCTTCCCGTTTTGTCTGACCCCCACCTTATTCAGCTTATCATCACATGACCCATCATTCAACTATCACCATCAGCAAAGCCTTTAGCTAGGTGGAGGAAGACTGCATGAACCTCATTGGTCCCTTGAACCTGTGGATTCTTAAAGGACTAGGCTCTCAGTAAATTATTAGGACAAATGGTGAGGGAGTAAGGACATTTAAAAATCTTGAGGGAATTGGAAACTGATTTGTCAGCTTGTAAAGTAATTTCTTTTGAGTTTATTAGATTTGAGGATTCTTATAGATGGCAAGGATTAACCTTGGCTTTCTGAATCCCCCAATTGAAGCAATTTCATGTAATCACCAGTTCTGAAAGCCTTTTACTTGATCTGATTTTCACAGGTGGAGATTTTCTTCTGTAGCACTTAGGTAACTTTGGGGGCTTTCTGGTTTCTTGTATAATATCAAGCAAAGAGACCCATTATCACAGATTTTCTGGTTGCTGATGGTCCAGTTCCAAAATAATCTGGTCATGCTAATGCCTGGGAGTTGGTGGTTTGAATAATCTTTAAATTTTCTACTCATGTAGGCAAACCAGTACCCACATTTGACTATTAAAGTTAATTAAAATGAGATAAAATACAAAATTTTGATTCTCTGACTAGCTATAATGCCACATGCTCAATGGCTATATACAGCTAGTGACTTCCATATTGAGTAGTGCAAAGAACATTTCCATCATCACAAAATGCTCTATTGGATGGCACTGTTTTAGACCAAGGGTGGCAAACTACAGCCTTGGGCCAAATATGGTCCTTGGCTTGTTTTTGTACAATGTACGAGCTAAGAATATTTTTTTACATTTTTAAAAGATTATAAATGTAAACAAAGAATATGTAAGTAGGACTGAGTGTAGTATGCAAAGCCTAAAATATCCATTATCTGGCCTTTGACAAAAGAAGTCGTTAACCTTGTCTTAGGTGACAAATTACTTCAATGTTTATGTTTTTGTAATGTATTGTGGAATGTAACTCCTTGTGATCAAGAATAATATTTTTTAAGGTGTTACTGTATGCAATCCAATATATGGCTTAAGTCTATTGAGTGTTAATCAAACATATTATTGAAAGCTTTTCAGCACCAGTTGTTGGGAAGTTTTAGATGAATGAGACATTCAAAAAAGATGAAGTTCATAGTTTAGTGGAGTAGGTAGACCTGTAAAGTCTTAGCTATAAAACTAATGAAATGCTACTAAATGGTGTTTAAAATGGTAGTGTTAGAGTAGAGGGTTGACGAATTCTGAATATAGCTGTGTGTGGCTGGGGAGTAAAGAATGCAGCATGTAAGTGGGACTTTGAAGGATGAGTAGGAGTTAAATAGGCAGAGAGGCAGGGAAGGGCAGTCTAGGTTCTATAAACAGCAGAAGCACACGTGTAGAACAGTGAAAACAAAACACAAGGTGCATTTGAAGAAACGTCAGGTAGCCAAATGGGAGATTTATTCCTAAAATGGGGAGTAAGTATTATACCAGGAAACAAGCCGAGGAGGTTGGAATTTGATGAGAGGTGCTGGTTTTCTATCACTAACCAGTGAATGGACAGCCTATCATAGACTCTCAGAAGAAAGCCCTACTCTGTTGAGTGCCTTTTGGGAAAATGCTATATCCATTTTTACGCTTAATGGTGTGGCTTCTACACTTACCGGATGCGAGAAAGGGATTTGAAGCTACTAAAATGGTGGACTCAGGAATATTTATAGCAATGGGAAATTGACAAAGCATCCCTAGGGATTGAGCTTAACTCAGAACTTTCCCGGTTCCATGCTGCTTTGTTCCAACAAGTCTTGTTTATTGGGAAGAGTGGATGGAGAAGGTGGTCATAAGCAACCAGTTTGCCAGGTACACCTATAACAATGTACAATATGCTTGAGACTGCAGGGAAGAAAACCAGAAGAGTTTTTCCTTTGTACACACAGCTCTTATAGAACTCATTGTTGAATTCCCAGGAAACCAGGCAGGGTGATAGAACCAGTGTGAGAATCATAATACTACGTAACACCATGGGACTGCATCTAATGAACTTTGGTTCCCAGCTCCATTTTCTGGAATTTTTTGATCATGGGTATCTGACAAATGGCTTAGCTGAATTCTCTGAAATTCTCGTATTTGGTTTCTGGAAACAAATCAAGTGTTCTGTTAGCTTCTTAAATAACACCCATGGCTGATATAAAACTTCTGAGAAGGAGTTTGGATCTTCCCGCTTTCCACGTGATGACATTCAGTGTTTTATCATTAGCTGTGCTTGTTCAACTCTTTCGTTTTATTTAGATGTCAAAATTCATTGAATCAAGAGACTATCTTTTCTAACTAATGGCTGTAAGTGCCAGACACAGAATAGATGGTGCCAAGTTTAGAACCTATTCAAAATTCATGGATATGATATTTCAGCCTGAACTCAAACCTCTTGGTGTCTCAGTTAAATTTTTATTTGGCAAAGAATAATTTCCAGGTTTCAAAAAGGGAAAACAAAACAAAAGAAACCTTCTGTGGAAGCATATTTTAAGGCTTCTTGGATACCATATACCATTTAGGAAAAAAAAATATACTGATGTTTTAAAAGACAGCCAATCAGAAACACATGGATTAAATTGTCTTCAAAGGAAAAAAAAAAGCTGTAAATAGTAAGAGGGATGAGGACTTTGGAAAAACCTGATGATGTTTTCAAGACCCCAAAGTTTGGGAAAAAAAATGAATAAATCTTTAATATACCCTTAAGATAGATGTATTTTTATCTAACCAAACTTAATCATCACTGATTTATCTCTTACTGCCTCAGCTTTGTGGATGAGGAACTTGAGATAGTAGGTCCCCAGGTCACAGCACATGGAGATCAAGGGTTTATCCATGAGCTAGTTGTATCACTCACTCTTGTCCTAGAATGTGGGAAGGTGAGGCAGGAGTAACAGTTTGCTGGTAAGTCTTAGATAGTGATCTAGTGTCATGATGAACTCCAGTCCTTTGGACAAGAGAAACATATTGGTCTTTCATAAAGCCAAAACTTGGGGCTGCACACTAACAGGGATTATATAATATTATCTCTCTATCTCGATGTAGGCACATTGCATTATAAATGCATATAATTTATGCATACTCAGGCATTAGTGCTGTCCAAAATTTATAATGAAAAGAGGGAGGTAGACAGAGACCAAAAGGTAACTAATTATAGGTGATTCCAGTTACCATTCTGCTCAGGTGAGCATGCGATAGAAGACAAAGCCCAGGTAACGTTCTTCGTGAGGTCATCTTGCCACACAAAAAGTAACTCTGGCCATTAAATAAACAGATATGTGTTTGTGTGTGGAATGGTCCCTTAATGGAAGCAACTAGTACAACCTCAGCTCAACCAAGGTAGTGGTGATTTCTTTTCCAAAGATGACCCTAAGAATGTACTAGAAAGTTGTCCATTTGCTTGCAGTATAATCCTCTTATAAGAATTTTCTAAGAGAAAATTTGATATTATACAAATTATTTTCTTATGCACTGATTTTAGGACTTCACCACTGCATAAAATAGATTTCCACTATCACCAGCCTGCAAGAGTCCGGGACCTAAGAGAAGACCAAGAGTTTCCAAAAGGTAGGAAGTTCTATCCGTGACATAGTACCATCAACCAATGTTAGTGTTGAGTGGGAAACATTAAAGACAAAAAGAAGGAAGAGCCGGCTATCCAATAAACATTGGCAAGAGACAGGCTGGGCAGAATCCTGATTTTCTGTACTTGGAAGAAATACAAGGAGAAAGGAAAGAGGATTATAATGGCAGGAAGTAAGTGAAGGACAGCTGCTCAGCAGAGGCTGGGAACAAGGGGAGGGTTCAGCACAGAGGAGTCACCATGTTGGATATGCACAGGATTTTTAAGTGTTTGATTCATAGTCATATGAGTCTATTTTTGCTGGTTCTAATAAAAAATTACAGACTCTAAATCTACCGAGGATCAGTTATGAAAGTAGGCAGTGACTGGATTTAAAGAACACAGAGTTTGTTTCTTTTCATCTACCTCTTTTTCATCTACACAATGGTGATGATAATGATGCTTAACCCATTGGATCGTTAAAAGGCTTAAATGAGATATGCCAAAGTACCAACATGATCCTTGGAAAATGGAATGTAGAAAAGGCTACTCTTTACTTGGGGGCGTTTGGAAATCTCTAAATGTAGATTTATCTGTCAGATCCTCTAGGAACTTGTAATAAAACTCCATCTCCGGGGTGCCTGGGTGGCTCAGTGGGTTAGACCGCTGCCTTCGGCTCAGGTCATGATTCCAGAGTCCTGGGATTGAGCCCCGCATCGGGCTCTCTGCTCAGCAGGGCGCCTGCTTCCCCTTCTCTCTCTCTGCCTACCTGTGATCTCTCTCTGTCAAATAAATAAATAAATAAATAAAATCTAAAAAAAAAAAAACAAACTCCATCTCCTTGGATATAGAAAATAAGGGCTGGATGGGAGGCCTTGGAGTCAAATTGACTTGAACTTGAATCACTTCCGTGTCTCTAGCTGCTTGATATCCTTGAAGTGACAGCTCAACTGACCTTTGGAGTTCTTGGGAAGAGTAAATGAGGTGGCAAAGACATTGAAAGAACTAAATACACAGTGTTCACTTAGAATCTTAGTTCCTTTCTCCTTCATTCTATTTTTGTAGTATCTCAAACAGATTTAGCATAATTAAAAACAAATTTTAGAATATTGTTTGTGCAATGAAGTTCTGAATTGTGTTTTTTAACTGCTTAAATGACCTCAAATATTTCTAATTAGCAAAATTTTTTTTAACTTATAGCAAGGTCTAAACATCTGACAATGTGATTCAAATATCCTTTTTTTTTTTTAAATCTCTGAAGTTCAGTTCAACTATTTCATTCAAACACACGCACATACATGCACAAGATACAAATTCTGTTACTCATGGATAAAGACAGTTATTTTTTGGTTATCTTTCTTGAGGTATAATTTACCCATAACAAAGCTCATCAATTTAAAGTATGCGATTCAGTGAGTTTTGACAAATGTAGAGAGTTAGCTCACCACCTCTCCTATGATGTTACAGAATATTTTTATCATTCCCTGGTTCCTCCTTTGTAGTTACAGGCCTTCTACCACCTCCTGATCTCTGACAATCACTGGTTTCCCCCCCCCTTTCCTTTCCTAGAGTTTTGCCTTTTCTAAAATTTTATCTAATGGTATCATACAGTATGTGGTCTTTTGTGTCTGGATTTTTTTCAACTTAGAATTATCTTTTTGAGATTCGTCCATATTGCTGAAAGCATCATTAGTTTGTACCTTTTTATTGATGATGGGATGATCCCATTTGATCACGGCACCATTGAGTATACATTCACAAGACGATGCCCATTTGAGTTTATTCCAGTGTCTTGGTATTGGGAATAAAACTGAGAACGCCATGCAGACACAAGTCTTTGTGTGAATGTATACATATATTTCTCTTGAGGAAATGCCTGCATGTGGAATTACTTCCTTTGTTTCTGACAGCTTTTTCAGGCTAGATTTCTTGGTTGATAGTTATTTTCTTTTATATATTTTGAATATGTCATTCCAGTCTCTTCTGGCCTGCAAAGTTTTTGTTGAGAAATCTGCTTGTAGTCTCACGAGGGTTACCTTCAATGTAACTTCTCTTCTTTCTCTTGCTGCTCTGTCAACTCTTTCTTTGTCTATAACTTTTGACACTGTAATGATAATGTGTCTTAGTGTAGTCCTGTTCAAGTTCAACCTGTTTAGGATCCTTTAGGCCTCATAGATTTTGGTATCTATTTCCCTCCCCAGGTTTGCAAAGTTTTTAGCCATTATTTTTTGAAATATCCTTTCTGTTCCTTCCTCTTCTGGAATTCCCATAATGTGAATAGTCTTTTATTTTGTCCCATATTTCATGTAGGCCTTCTTTACTTTTTTTTTCATTCTTTTTTCTTCTTACTCCTCTGACTGGTTAATTTCCAGTGTCCTATTTTCTAGGTCTCTGATTCTTTTTTCCATGTGGCTGAATCTACTTTTGAAACTCCTTATTGAATTCTTCAGTTTAGTTACTGTATTTTTCAACTCTAAGATTTCTGTTTGTTTTTAATGGTTGTTCTATCCTTGGTTTTTCTGTTTCTTTGGCGCAAATTGAATATTTTTATAATTCCATTTTATTTCCTTTGTTAGTTTATGGTATATATGTGTATGTATAATATACACATGTATATGTATAAGTATGTATATATATTTGTTAAATATATATGTATATTTTGGTATTATTTTTTAGTGATTGGTCTGGGGTTTATATTATTCATTTCCTGTTTAACATATTATATCACTCCACATCAGGGTAATAACTATACAAAAGTACATTTCTAGGGGTGCCTGGGTGGCTCAGTCCATTAAGTATCTGTTCTTTGTGGGGCCTGCTTCTCCTTGTCCCTCTGCCTGCCACTTCCTTGCTTGTGTGCATGCTCTCTCTCTGTCAAATAAATAAACAAAATCTTTAGAAAAAATTGGCTGTGATATGCCTTGCTGAGAATTTCTTTATGTTTCTTCTGCTTGGAGCTTGTTGACTATTTTGGATCTGTGCTTTATGGTTTTCTTCAAATGTGGAAAAATGTAGGTCATCATTTATTCAAATATTTCTTCCTTCCCCAACTTCCTTTGGCCTCCTTACACATTTGTTAGAATTTGTGTTATTGTCTCACAGGATTAGTGATGTTCTGTTCACCTTCTTTAATCTCTGTTTCACTGTGGATTGTTTCTATTGCTATGTCTTACCAACTTTTCCTCTATAGTGTTTAATATAATGTTAATTATATTTTATTATTTATTTATTATCATATTTTAACTTATTGTATGTATTATTTACAATATGTATATATAATTTTTTTATTTATGAATATTTGAGGGGGGCTTTCTTATATCTTATATTTCTCTGTTTAACACCTTTGGTCTGCCAACTTTATTGTCTGTGTTATTTCTGGGCCTATTTGTTGTTTGTTTCTCCTGATGTGGGTCATATTTTTCTACTTCTTTATATATTGATAATTTTTATGTTGGGTGAAAAAATTCTGAATTTCATATGTTGGGTGCTATGTCTTTTGTATTCTTTTTAAATATTGTTGGAATTTGTTTTGAAACCCATTTATTTAGACTCAGTTTGATCCTCTTGAAACATGCTTTTTAACTTTCGTCCAGGATGAATTTGGCTCTACCACAGAAGAAATATCCCACTGAGGAACATATCTGTGTCCTTTAGGTTAGGAAGTGTTTTCATTTAGGGCTGTAGGAGTTAGAACTAGCTCACTGGTTTTCTGTGGGCTTCAGAGTCTTTTCTATCCTCTTTTCCAGTGGTACTCTGAACTCTTCTGGCAAAATTATATAATACATGTTTTTCATAACAAACCATATACAGAAAACAGATATACTCAAATGTAGGAAGAATCTATAAAATAATGGGCCTGTGCTTTTAGAAGTGCTAAGGTCACAAAATACAGAGAAAAATGGAAGGACTTTTTCAGATGAAAAGAAAGTAAGGAAACAGGACAACTTAAATGGAGTGAATGAGTAGATGGGATTTTGCATGGGGGAAAAATTGAAGCAACTGTAAAATTTGAATATGATCTGTGGATTAGATAATAGTAATGTAACACTCCTAAACTACACTGATTCTGATGACTGAACTGTGGTCAAGTAAGCAAATGCTCTTATTCTTAAGAAATGCCAAAGTCAGGGCACCTGTGTGGTGCAGTGGGTTGAGTGAGCATCTGACTCTTGATTTCGGCTCAGGTCGTGATCTCAGGGTTGTGAGATTGAACCCTGCATTGGGTTCTGTGTTGGGCAAGGAGCCTGCTTAGGATTTTCTCTCTCCCTCTCCCTCTGACCCTCTGCCCCTGCATGCGTGCACACTCTGCTCTCTATTTAAAAAGAAGGAAATACATGCCAAAGTATTTAAGGTTATGGGCATGGTTTATACAAGTTTCTCTTAAATGGTTTAAGAAATCAAACACACACACACACACACACACACAGGCACACATACATAACACAAGCTAGCAAATGATATTGCAAATGGAAGAAAATGTGATTATTGTTGAATCTGGAAGAGAGATACATAAATTCTTTGTATCTCCCTTATAGCTTATCTGAAAGCTTGAAATTATACAGAAAAAATTACCGAAAGTGAATTGGCTCAAAGAGGATTAAATTTCTTTTTATTACTAGGTGTACACTGCTTAACCTTTCGGGAGTTGATGGAGTCATTCTAAACATAGACAAAGTGGAATGATTTATAATTTTCTTCTGATTGCTCCCCCCACCCTTTTTGAATCAAATTGAGCCACAACCCAGCAGCTTTCTGGTGCCAGAACTGATATGATAGTAGCTTATCGTTGTCAGTCAAGGGGACAATTTGCCACATGCCTCCCTGTCACTCCCCGTTACCAGTGGCATGAAACTGACACTGAAAGAGAAGAGGGCCCAAGAAATAGCAATCCTTTCTTCCTGCAGTCATTCATCATAAGCTTTAGTAGCAGAGTGTTCCCAAAGTCTTAGTGTAGCCTCATGAAACCAGAGCTGACTTCTTGCTAAATTCCAATATTAGTCACAGTTCTGTGGTCATGGTGCCTTTTTTTTTTTAAATTTTGTTTTGTTTTTTGTTTGTTTAATTCAAAAAAATTTCTCATGATGGAAACACTTTATTTTGGGTGGACCCAGTAAAGCTTGGAGTCAGGGAGAAGAGGAGGGAAGGGTAGTCTGTCATCCTCCATTACAGGTGACCACAGAAGGCTCTAGCGGAGAAGAAAACCTTTCCGAAAGCAGTGGTTGTTGTCAGACTCAGTCAAGCGGGAAAAATGTGGGCAGTGTTTCAAGTGAATGAACACTTTTCAGCAAGGGTGTGTGTAGGTGTGTGGTGAGGGCACCATATGAATGTTAAAACAACCCACCATGAGTTGCTCAGGGCTTCACTCACCTCATTCTGGTTACGGATAGCCTCACGGACCTCCTTGTCTTTGCTTGTTAACAGAGAAAAATGCATCTGATCTCCGTGTCTTGTCCAGATGATTAATGGGGATGTGACTGCAGGGATAAATACTATTTTCTTTCATGCATCCTCGGCATCAAGTACCACCTGCTCAGTTACCAAGGAGTGTCCTCTTACAATCAGTAGATGAAGTTGGGGTGAACCAGAGTGAGCGTCCAAGACTCATGGCAGTGTTTAACAAGGCAGGAAGCTGAGTTGTAAGAAGGACACTGGAGGGTTGTATGTTTGGTTTCTTTGATCAGTTTCAATATGGCCAGGTGTCAATTACCCACCCATGGTTCCATGAAAACTGTACCCCCTCACATAACAACTTTTTCCCTAGGAGAAAACTGAAAAGTTTCAGATACACGGATAGTGTGATTATTCCCAGGGCTGATCTTAAGTGAAAGTACTCTCTCATGTTGTGTCCCTGTGCTCCAGTTGTCCTTTTAGGGATTCTTGTCTCACCCCTTCTCTCCCCCTAAAGTCAGTTGTGTTAGAAACCATAACGTGATACTTAAGATTATGAGTCTCAGAACACTGAAAAAAATAAAAAAGTTAAGATGTTAAAAAAATAAATAAAAGAAAAAAAAACATTGAGGTTTGGACAGGTGAAGATTTAAAAGGAAATGGTTGAGTACAGACCTGATGATTGTAAATGATTTAAATAGTCTCTTGTCTATTTACAAACCTTCTACAAGCATTACTGCCCTTATTTTAGAAATGAGGAGTTCGAGGTAGGTACCCGAAAGATAAGCACTTTGCCCCAGGGCAAACAGGTCATATTTGAAAAAGTAGGATTCAAGCCCAGTTATGCATGACTCTAAGAGCCACCTTTGGTACCAGGTTGTAGAGATGGAGATCTCCTATCCTGCTCTGTCCTTCCTACAAAACACTGCCCCTTTATTCGACAAATACATCTTGAATACTCTGTATGCTGGGCACTGGGCCGGATGTTGGGGAAGCAATGCTCATGAGACCAATACAGTTGCTGCTTTCACAAAAGTCACAAGCTAGTAGGGGACATCAAAATAAACAACTGAACCCATAAAAATATAATTACAGAGTTGGATAAGTTTTATGGAAGGCAAAATGCATGGTGATATGGTAGAATCAATATATGTGTGTTGAAGTAGTCTTTGTGCAATTTGATTAGAGAGAGAGACTGTCCAAGCTGGTGACACTGAGACCTGAGACCTCAAGGATGGGAAGCAGAAAGCAGTGAGCTGTGACTGTTCCAGACCAAAGGAACAGTAAGGGCAAATGCCCTGAAGCAGAGAGGAGAAGGTTTCTTCATGGAACCGAAATGAGACCAGTTAGGTAAGCTCAGAGAAAGATAAGAGCTGGGATTGGAGAATGAGGCTGAGTAAGATCATGGAGGCCTTTATAGAATTTGATTGCACTCTCAGGGCAAGACGCAGGAGGGAGGGGTCATGTCACCCAAACTCCCCAACTCCCAACATTCAGCTCTTTTTTGCAAGTGAATCTTCAGTGTTGCTTTGAGCTGGTTTTGACTTTTAATTGCAATGTCTCTGGACTGATGTTGAGGATAGATTACTGTTAGTTAGAGAGAGCCTAGATCAACATCCTTGTAACTTCCTAGGTAATATCTGTTACTTATGATAATTGGATTCTTGAAGTTTTTTCTACAAGTTCTGATTTGGTTTCACTTCCCACGGTGAGTCTATATTGAGGTAAGGAGGATGAGCTCGGGGGCATTTCAGCAGGTTGCTGCCTCCAATTCCATCTTGTACTTTCTGCTTCGACAAGTTCAGTTAATTAATTAAGCTAGAAAAGCTTTGTCATTTGGACCATGCAGTTGCAGACCTCCTTGCACTTTGCATATATTTGCATGTGCTTTGTTCTTCCTAGAATGCCATTTTTTTTTTTTTTTACACTTTGCCTGGGTAAACTTCCAAAGCAAGTCTCTTACCAACTTTACTGTAAGACTCAGTTTATCCGAGAAAGAATTACTCCAGCTACTTCTCTTCTTTCTATGTACTTCTTTTGCTTTTATGAAATTTTGATTATTTGCACTTATGATTCTTGTCCTTGAAATAATGTCTTAGCCCCCTGAAGCTGCTGACCTTGTCTCATTCATCTTTGCATCCCTAGCACTTTGCGTGGTGCCTGGCACAGAGGAGACTCACAGTAGATGCTAAGTGAAAAGAATGCCTGGTGGCGGTTTACCATCTGCTATTAACTCAGAATTGTAATGCACGGTCTTAAGCAAGTCATTTACCTTCTCAGGGGCCTCAGTGAACTGTATGATTTATAATACTTCATTGAGTGGATTAAATACTTTATAATATTAATTAATGAGTACTTGCTTTGAGGACTTACTCTCTATGTTTGGTCCCTTCCATGTACTTTCAGTCGATCCTTATGTCATTGTGACAAAGTCGCCATAGTTGTCATTCTCATTTGACAGGTAGGAAGTTGAAGCCCAGGGGAGAAAAGGAACTTGTGCAAAAAAAACAAAAAAAAAACAACAACAACAAAAAAAACAAACTTGTGCAAAACGTCTCGCAAATCTGTAGAAATTAGGACAAATTTGAGCTGAGTCGACCGGACTTCAAGATGCATGGTTTCAGGTGTTCTGCTGAATTCTTTGCAACTCTGGATTGCAAAGGTGGGGATAAAGGCGCTCTGGATAAAGGCGGGGAGCTTCTCCACCATTTTATTCTGGCTTAGGCAATGTTCAAGCCACTGTAGGTGCTGATATTTTATTTGTTCCCCTGCTTGTTTTTGTTTGTATGGATCTTTAACAGGTTTTTGTGGAAATCTGTTCTAAAAAGAGCTTTGGGAGAAGGTTGAATGCCAAGGTCGGAAGGGCCCCAACGTCTGAGAAAATCACAAAAGACGGGCAGGGCCTAAGGAAGGGAAGCTGGTTTGAGATCTCAGAGAAGCAGGCTGCTGGGGGTGTGGATAGTGATAGGAGGTTAGGTAGGATTGAAAAGCAAGAGTAGAAGGCTCCCAGCAAATGTAACGAACCGTAAATCCCAAAACTTTGAAACCAAAGTACATCAACCCTGGAACATGGTTCTATTTAACTTGAGAAGATTTAACATCATGCCTCTGTGATTTAATCCTTGGGAACAAACAAAGCTCAAGTTATGAATCTCACAGAAAAGACTGCAGTAGTCTAGGACATAAGACACCCTTGTAGCAGGGGCGCCTGGGTGGCTCAGTGGGTTAAAGCTTCTGCCTTTGGCTCAGGTCATGATCCCAGGGTCCTGGGATCGAGTCCCACGTCGGGCTCTCTGCTCAGCAGGGAGCCTCTCCACCCCCGTCCCCCGCCTGCCTCTCTGCCTAATTGTGATCTCTGTCTGTCAAATAAATAAATTAAAAATCTTAAAAAAAAAAAAAAGACTGCAGCAGTCTGGGACACAAGACACCCTTGTAGAAGGGATCTTTCGCCAGAATATGGCCAAGCCAGTCAGCATCTGATCTGCATTATGGTGGAGGGTCCATCCTGCCAGGTTCTCCCCATATCAGCCACTTTAGGGTGGACAGATGTTCTGGAGCAGAGAGGAAGAGCACGTTGTCACATGAGCATTTTTGTAACACGGTGGTGGCCTAGAGTTCTGCAGTTTACAGACTAGGGGTGAGGGGCAGCTGAGCTGTGGGAGATGAACAGGTGGACAGGGAAAACAGGCATGAATGGATATGGAAGGCTCTGGGCTTAGCACAAGATGACTAGCGCTGCTGTAAAGGTCAGACTACCGAAACAGAGGTCTAGTTAGAAGGATTGACTAAATCCTAGACAGTCGCCCTGCCCACTCCCTCCATTTTTTGTCTAACCCGCTCCAGGCAGCCATAGGCTGTTCCAAGAGTTCTTACCTCTTCCCTGTTTGATTCTTGAAGGTCTGTTCCCTGCTTCTGCTGACTGTCTTAAGTCAGAGGTTGCCTGGACTTCCTGCTTTCCCAGGCACTTTCACGCGTACCCTCTGCTGGCACCATCCCCGTTTCATACATGGAGAAACTGAAGCTCAGAAAAACTCAGTGATTCACCTGTGGTCACAGGCTAGAAATCATTCCTGTTAGGAAAGAATCCAACTCATTTAACTCCAAATGTTTGACTTGATTTTCCTTTCCTTTTCTTCCTTTCATTTCTGTGGTCACCAAAATTGACTTTGAGAGTCACGTCCCAAGCAAAGACTACGTCCTACTCCTTTGCAGAACTGATCCTGCCTTGTTTTCTCGGTGTGTTAGGTAGGCCTCAAGAGAATGTTCATGAAGTTAGGTATGTGACAGTTCTAAGCTCCTGAATTGCTGTTAAGTTCTCTGGAAAAGAACACTTTTATGAGGGTGACCATAAAATTTATTGTCAAAGTTGAGATACATTTGAGATTCCAATGATCAAAACATAATAAAAATTATATATTTTTGAACTATTTATATGACTTGGCTAAGTAGATGTTAACATTTCTATTAAAAACAGCTTCCAAACACAAAATTTCTCCTAAAACTAAAAATAACACATATCAGTTATTACAAATTTCAGGTTTTGAAAAATGTGTGTTGATTATGGGAGTACTAAAATAACATGCAAAATAATTATTCATGGTATTTTAGCATATACTGTATAACCAGCTTCTTAGTCACATGTTTCTAAAGCTGTATCCTTAATGTTTTCCCTAAAGAATGTGTCTTTCAATCTGAGCATATTATTATTTTTAAATTGCCTGAAGTCTTCTACAAAGTAGCATCTTATAGTTAATAACTTGGAAATTTTTGATATTTTCATTGTCTGTATTCTGTAGGCCATACTTTTAATTGAAAATAATATTTTTTCTATAAGAAAATTAAAAGTTTGCTAAATATAAACATTTCCAGTTGTAATTTTTCTGTGTTGAAATGCACATGTATTTCAACCCAAACATTTTCATATGCACTTTTTCTTCAGTTCTGTGCATCTTTGTTTAATAATTAATTTTATTTAACATATAACCAACTAAATTATCTGTATTTATGCTTCATCCAATTATTTTGCCAGAACCTGATGTTGAAAAATGTAGGCTTTCATTATTTCATTCTAACATAGAATATAAACTTACACAATTAAAATAGGAGCTCCATCAGAGATTTGCCACAAGTCAAGTTATTCCAAAGTATATTACAAAATTTCAAATTAAATCTTACACTCCAGTAGAATTCTCATTGCTTAATTTGTTTTGCTTCTTTGAAGATTACACAGAGATAAATTTCAACTTTTGTCAGTTTGAAATGTTGTTTTCAATAAGTGCAATTAAATAAAAACAAAAATATGGGTTTTTTTTTGTGCTTCATTCACTAATTCTTTAATTAAAGCTTTCCAATAGGTTTTGAACAAAGTGCAGGTAAATCACATACAAAAAGTTTAATATGATCGTTAGTCATTTTGGATGATTTATATACTAGTTTTCTCAAGTCTCAAACACTTCTAAAATCTTTGTTCTTAGAAATAAAAAAGGAAATGGAATCAGATAGCAGGTTGATATGAAAAAGTGGGCAGCAAAGAAAATATGTCTCCATGATATATATTTTCTCAGTATGAGCTTCATCACAAAATTTTTTATTCACTCTAATTGTATATAAATAAAATGTTTGTAAATTTTGAATTGTAACTTCTCTTTTCTAACTTTTTATTTTAAAGATAATTATAGACTGACCGGAAGTTGCAAAAAATAGTAGAATCCTGTGTCCCTTTCATCTAACTTTCCCCACTGACAATCTCTTATATAGATGTAGTACAATATTAAAGTCAGGAAATTGATATTGATACATTATTGTTAATTAGACTCTAGACTTTATTCAGTTTTCCCTATTTAAAAACTTTCATTCATTTGTGTGTAGTTTCATGCAGTTTTGTCCCATGTGTATATTCATGTAACTAACGGGATGCCTGGGTGGCTCAGTTGGTTAAGCGGCTGCCTTCGGCTCAGGTCATGATCCCAGTGTCCTGGGATCGAGTCCCACATCGGGCTCCTTGCTCGGCGAGGAGCCTGCTTCTCCCTCTGCCTCTGCCTGCCACACAGTCTGCCCGTGCTCGCTCAATCTCTCTGACAAATAAATAAATTAAAACAAACAAACAGCAACAAAAAAAACCCTACCAGGACCGTCAAGACACAGAACTCTTCCATGCCGATGAAGGAAATTACTTGTTTTACCTCTTTGTTACATGCACCTGCCCCTTCCTCTCCCCAGCCTCCAGTCCATCCCTATGTCCTAGCAAGCACGAATCTGGTATCCATCTCTGTAGCTTTGTCGTTTTTGCGAGTGTTACATAAACAGAATCATACAGCATGCAGTCTTTGAAGACTGACCTTTTTCACTGTGTAAGTGTCTTTGAAGTTCATTTATGTTGTTGAACACATCTGTGGTAGATTCCTTTTTATTATTAAACATTCTTACATGGATATACCAGAGTTTGTTCTACCATTTACTCATTAAACTGCGTTTGAGTTTTTTCCCAGTATAAGGCTGTTATGAATAAAACTACTAAGGAACTCTATATACAGGATTTTGTGTGGATGACCACTTCTGTAGTATAAATACTCAAGATTATGATTGCTGGGTCATATGGTCAGTACATGGTTTATTTTGTCAGAAACTACCGAATTATTTTCTAGAGTCTCTATACCATTTTGGGTTCCCACCAGTAGTGCTTAAGAGATGGTTTCTCATGTCCTCCCATTTGGTATTACAACTATTTTTTAATTTCAACTATTCTCATAGATATGTAGTTGTATTTAGTTGTGTTTTAATTTGCATTTCCTTAATAGCTAATGATATTAGCCATCTTTTCATATGAGTGTTTGCCATCCATATTTCCTCTTTGGTAAAGTGTCCATTCTTTTGCCCACTTTTTAAAACTGAATTGGTTTTTATTGTTGAGTTTTGAGAGTTCTCTATCTTTTCTAGCTATAAGCCTTTTGTTTGATACACAATTGGAAAATATGTTCTACCTAACTGTAGCTTGCATTTTCATCTTCTTAACATAGCCTTTCACTGTGTTAAAGTTTTTAGTTGTGATGAATTCCAATTTTAATTTTTTTTTTCTTTCATGAATTGTCCTTTTGGTGTCATGTCTAATAAGTCTTCACCTAATCCCACACCCTTGACATTCTCCTGTGTATTCTAAAAGTTTTAGAATTTTATATACTATTTCAAATTGATATTTGGATGGAGTATGAAAATCTTTCCTTTTGCCTATGGATGTCCAGTTTTTCCAGGATCATTTGTTGAAAGGACCATTTGTATTCCATTGAATTGCTTTTGCATCTTTGTCAAAAATCAGTTAGATGTATTTGTGTTGGTCTGTTTCTGGGTTCTCTACTGCACTTCATTGATCTGTATGTCTGGTCCTCTGCTAGTACCTCACTGTAATGACTACTGTGCTTCTAAATTAAATTTTAACATCAAGTAGATTGATTCCTACCATTACAAACTTCTTTAATTTTTCTTAGCTGTTACAACTGTTTTGCCACTCCATATAAGTTTTAGAATGTTTGTTGTATTTTACAAAAAAAATTCGCTGGGAATTACTTCTACTTATATGTAAATACTTTGAGTCAAAATGCACATTTCATATAATTCACCCATTCAAAGCTTATAGTTCAATGGCTTTTAGTATATTCATAGATTTGGATATCCATCACCACAGTTTTAGAACATTTTTTTTATTATTCCATAAAGAGAACCTGCTCCCATTAACCGTCACTTCTCAAATTCCCTATCTATACCCCCAGGCTTAGGCATCCAATAATCTTTCTAGTGTCTAGATTTGCTCTAGACATTTCATATAAATGGAAATCATACAGTACATGGTCCTTTGTGATTGGCTTTTGCATTTAGCATATGTTTTCAAGGTTCATCCATGTTTTAACGTGCATCGATGTTTCATTTTTTTATTGCCAAATAGTTCATTATGTGGATATACTACCTTTGTAATTATCTGTTCATCAATTGATGGATATTTGGGTTGTCTCTGCCTTTTGGCTCTTATGAATAATGCCACTATGAACACTCATGACAAGTTCTTGGGTATTTTCACTTCTCTTGGGTATATACCTAGGAGTTGAATTGCTAGATCAGATACTCATTCAATGTTTAACCATTTGAAGAATTACCAGGCTATTTCCCACAGCAGCTCCAGCATTTTACATTCTCACTAACAGCGTATGATGATTCCATTTTCTTCATGTCCTTGGTAACATTTTTTATGATCTTTCATTTTTACTATAGCAGGCTTATTGTATTCGAAACCATATATCCTGTGGTTTTAATGTGCATTTCCCTGATGGTTCATGTTGAGCATCTTTTTCTGGTGCTCGCCGGCCATTTTTATATCTTCTTTGGAGAAATGCCTATTTAGATACTTTGCCAATTTAAAAATTGGATTGTGTGTCTTTTTATTATTAAGTTATAATATGTATTTTTATGTTCTAGATACAAGAACAAGATACATGATTTACAGACTTTTTCTCTCATTCTTTGTTCTTTCTTTCCCGTTTCTTGATAGTGTCCTTTGAAGCACTAAAGTTTTTAATTTTGATGTTCTCCAGAGTATCTAATTTTGATTGTGGTATTGCTTGTTTTGTTCTTGGTGTCATATCTAAGAAACTGTTGCCTCCTCCAAGGCCATGAAGAAGACAGTTATAATCATAGTTGCTTATTTCAACACGTACTATAAGCTACCATAACTATGTTATGGTACTAACATAAGAAAAGACATATAGGTCAGTGGAATAGAGTTCAGAGCCAGATATAAATCCATACAATTATGATCAAGTGATTTTTGACAGGGATATCATGATCATTCAAGGAAGGAAAAGATAATCCTTTAAAAACAAGACTTAAAAAATCTTTAAAAAAAGATTATCTTTTCCTCCCTTGAATAATCATGATGCTGGTGAATGGTGCTGGGACAACTGGATATGCATGCACAAATGAAATAAATCAGATACTTACCTCACACCATATAAGAAAATTAAAACCTTTTTTTTTTTTTTGCAAAACATAAATAAGGATGAAGAACTATAAAGATCTTAGAAGAAAACCTGGAGTAAATCTTTAAGACCTTTGTTTTGGCAATGGATTAATAGATATGACATCAAAGCACAAGCAACAACAACAAAAATAGATATTGAGCTTCATTAAAATTAAGACTTTAGTGCATCAAAGGACACTGTGAAGAAAGTACAACGAATTACAGAATGGAAGAACATACTTGAAAATTATGTCTGATAACCACCTAGCGTCTAGAATATGCAAAGAAATCACACAACAACGAAAAGACAAAATAATTTAAAAATGCAGGCAAAGGACTTAAATAGACATTTCTCCAAAAATAAATACAAATAGGTAGCAAGCACATGAGAAGATGCATAACATCATTAGTCATTAGATAAATGTGGATCCAAAACACATTGAAATCCTACTTCACCCTCACTGCAATATCTAAAAATAAAATACCAGGAAACAGCAAATGCTGGTGAGGCTGTGGAGAAGTGCTCAGTCTGTGTGCATGACTGGAGGTAAAGTAAAATGGTTATAACACTGTGGAAAATCGTACCTCAGAACTGTCTCAAAAACCTAAACATAGAATTACCCCACAGCCTACCAATTCCACTCCCTAGATGTCTATCTTCCAAACTGGAAACAAGTTCCAAACAACCTATACACAAATGCTTATGCCAGCCCTCCTCACAGTTGCCAAAAGATAGGAACAACACAAATGTTCCTTAGCTGACGATCCGAGTAAGAAAATGTGGTATATTCATGCCATGGGATATCAGTCAGTTATTAGGAACGAAGTTTTGATACCTGCCACCAGAAGGATGGACACTGAAAACATTATGTTCAGTGAAGAAGCCAGACATTAGAGGTCAAATGCTGTGTCATTCCTCTTCTAGGACATATCCAGAATGGGTGGGTCCAAAGAGACAGCAGATTAGTGGTTGCAACTGCCTGTGCGGAGGGAGATAGGATAACTACTTGATGGGTGTGGGATTTCCCTTCGGAGTGATGAAAATGTTCTGGAATTAAACGGAGGTAGTGGTGTGCAACATTATGAATGTAGTAAGTGCCACTCAAGCATATGCTTCAAAGTGATTAACTTTATGTCATGTGAATTTCACCTTGAGGAAAATAAAAATTAAAGATCCTGGGAAATGCTAACCCAAATGAGATACTAACAAAATAGGCGAAGCCAGGCTAACTATTCAGGTGGGAACCCTAACTTCTGCATGTTAGGGCTTAAGGCTAATGAGGTTTTAAAATGAAGTTGAGATACATTTGTGACATTCTTTTCTACTGAATTTCTTGTTACTTCTGTGACCCAATGGCAGTCTTTTCCTTCTGGTCTCTCTTCCACTCGGAAATTTGCCGTGGGTTACCTGGGATCTTCTTCTGAAGCAGGACTTCCCAAGCATATCCCTGAATGCGCCAGTCTCATTTTCAGTCCTTTGAGAGGTCAATGGACATATTAGAATCTCCAAGAGAAAACCGCTTCTTCTACCAAAGTGAGGGTATGGTTCACTCATACATTTTTGATCTTTCTGTTCCCAGTCATCTCAGTCTAAATCAAGATTAGAGAGTCAGGTGCTGTCACCAGCAAGGAGGAGGGTAAAGTGTGTGTGGAGGGAGCACAGATGGAGTCCAATAGGAAGAGTGGATTTTGTAGTAAAACATAACATACTGCCCAAGGGAAATTCAAATCCCAGCTGTAAAACCCTGTATCAGCTAAACAAAATCTATCAGCAAGCCAGAATTCAGCCATAGTCTGTGAGTTTACAACTTCTGTAAGTACATTCACCGTATTCTAGAAAACTCATATCTGTGTTCTTACTCAAAAGGTTTGATGAAGATTAAGCAGAGTAGAAAGATTATTCTTTGTTAAATTCAAAACATTTGGGACAAAACTTTTTTATAAGTGACAATAGTTGTTCTCTTAATTTTGTGGCATCACAGAGCCTTAGATATAGATGGAAACTTTGAGCTTCATTTTCCACTTAAGTGCAAGAACTTTCCTCTGACAGAGGGCCCCCCAGCTTCCATTTAGCACTTCATTAATTAGGACTTTATAATACTTCAAAGAAGCTATTTCATTGCTGACCTGCTAAAGTTGTTAGAAAGTAATTTTGGGGTGGGGGGTGGGAGGTGGGCTCTGTTTGGTCGCTTTGCTGCTTTCATCTTACCCATCTTGGTTCTGCCTATTGTGGAGGAACTAAGTGTATCCGTTCCTGCTTTTACAGGTTTTTCCTTCAAATATTTGAAAACAGCTGTCCAGCCTCTCCTTGGCTCATTTTTTTCCCCAGGCTAACCTGTTCTAGTTCATGCAGTCTGTTTTCACTTTGACATGGTTTACAGTTCCTTCCCTCATAGTCCTCTAAACACATGCTCCTTGATCATTACCCATTGGACATTCGTGCACTGAGAACCAAACTTTCAGTCCAGGGAACTTATGAGAAGAGCAAAGCACACTGTGACTGTTGCTTCCTGTGTTCAAGTGTGACTTACCCCCATCGGATTTTCAGCTGCTTGGAGGCAAGGACTGTGTCTGCCTTGTTCATCTTCTCCTCAGCACCCTGCACAGTCCTTGGAATTATACATTTCCCATAGGTAGTTGTTTGATTATTAAATAAGTGACTTACTTATGTCACTGTCCCTTCATTGACAGCTACTTACAAGGGCTGGGAACTTATTTTCATTTGTAGCATGTGGTACTGTTGAGATTTCCAGCATTGTTTTCTTTCTTTCTTTTTTTTTTTTTAAGATTTTATTTATTTGACAGAGCTCACTAGTAGGCAGAGAGGCAGGCAGAGAGAGGAGGGAGGCAGGCTCCCTGCTGAGCAGAAATCCTGATGCGGGGCTGGATCCCAGGACCCTGGGATAATGACCCGAGCTGAAGGCAGAGGCTTTAACCCACTGAGCCACCCAGGTGCCCCTCCAGCATTGTTTTCTAATCTTCCTTTTCCTTTCTCCCTTCCTCTCCCTTCCTCAAATTCCTCCTACTCTCTAGAGATCTTTCAAGACAGAAAAAAAAAATTAGCGAACTAAGGAAACATGAATTTTAAATGTCATCCATTGGATTTTAGGAAAATACAGTATTTTTCTGCTAAAGTAAATTCCAACATATGTAAAAACTAGATGTAGAATCAACCTCATTCATTCTTTGATTGTTCCTAGATTGTTGTGGAGTTCTTTCTCTTAGTGCGTGCGTGCTTGTACATGTGCTGGGGTGCGCGTGCTGTGTCTACCTATGCATTGCACATGTGCGTTGAAGGAATGCCAAGTTAGGGTGGATTCCCAGCTTGTGCCTGGGAGACAGACTGGTTAACTCTAGAGAGAGCAGTGGCTACCGAACCCTGATCTGTGGGTCCAGCACCAACAGAATTACCTGGGGCATTTGGAGACGCAGAGACCTCATTTTATGACCTCCAGCATGTAAAATTTTGGGGTTTTAGGAATGTGTATTCCTAAACTCTGGTAATTTTTCCCTATAGGCTGGAAAGAAGACTTGGTTTTGTGTATTCATTCTTTTGTCCAGGATATTAACCAAGGAAAATCAGCTGTGGGGGCCCTATTTTGATAGACAGAGAGTTCCTGGAAGTGAAGTAGGTTTGCAAAAAACACTATGTGGTGAAAGACTCCTACAAACGAAGGGCACAGAGGAACAAAGCTGGAGTAATTCAGAGGTCTAAGGCCATTTCACTGGGGGCAAATGGCCTTGCTTATCTAAATGACTGGCACCTGGGGCCATCACAGGTCCCTGCACAGGAAAATAATCACATTAATATGGATGACACATAGGCATTTAAAATCTGAGCAGTTAAAAAAAATATATTCAGGTGTCTCTTTTAAAAATAGTCATTAAATAGCTTGATGATTTATTAGCATGAAAAGATATTCACAACATAATAAATGGGAAAGGCCTGACTAGAGTGTGCAACTTTAAAGGGAAGAAGTGGTTTCTGTGATAGTTGTGTTAGCCGCTACATTTCAGGGAGAGAGGTGGGCCTGGGAAGGTCCAAGAGTGATCTTCTGGGATTTTTGCAATGGTGGGTGCATCAGTGCCTGCTTTATGATAGTCCATCAAGATGTATGTTAGGGCTGTGGGCACCTTCCTGATTGTGCATTACCTTTCTCAAAATACTTACTTCCACAGCGTTTCTATAAAAAATAGTGAAGGTTGGAAGTTTTTCATACCAACTGCTTAATGCTTTAGTTGTCTGGAAAATGCATTTAGGATGACTGTCCCAGCTTAGCTTCTTATTAATTCCTAGAATAGAACCTTTAAATGTTTACTTTTGCTCATGATTCATAGAATTTGATTTGATTTTGAACCACTTGCTGTTAAGAATCACTTGACGATAATTTGTGTGTTTAATAAAACATACTGTGCTCTAGGACTGAATCAGGATTCCTTGGCTTAAAACCATTACATGGGTCTTTAGTCTATTTTGTTTTTCATCAATTACCGTATGGTTTCACTTACTTGTGAAGCATAAGGAATAACGTGGAGGACATCGGGAGATGGAGAGGAGAAGTGAGTTGGGGGAAATCAGAGGGAGAGAGGAACCGTGAGAGATGTGGACTCTGAGAAACAAACTGAGGGTTTTGGAGGGGAGGGGGCTGGGGGCTGGGAGAGCCTGGTGGTGAGTATTATGGAGGGCACCTTTTGCATGGAGCACTGGGTGAGGTGCATAAGCAATGAATTTTGGAACACTGAAAAAAATTAAATTAAAAAATTATTTTTTCCCACTGCATTATTTTATTTTTTTTTAATTCTAAAAGCTGATATTTTATAGGACTACAGCCCTGGGTGCGTTCAGAAGCAGCTTTGTCTGCGCTGCTCGATTTGATTTGGTGTTTAGAGTATTTCTCTAAGCCTGTGGGGGAGGTCATCGCTAATCTCTCTAAACCCTGGACTTACCTGTGATGTGAGCAGAATTAACTTAGGTATTGTCATATAGATAGTGATCCCTGGAATTAGGAATCAAGCCCAGATCTGGTGAATATAAGTATAATGCTCTACCCATCACATGGATGTTTCTTTTAAAAACATTAATTTGCTCTCTACTTAAGAGACCCATGATTTTATTCTTTGGTTTAGTGGTCCTTGGTGGAATGAAAATTTCCCCAGGTCCAGACTAGAGGGCCCAACTGTCATTACTTAACTTCTCTTTTATAGAGAAGTGAAGGCTTGCTTAAATGAAAACATCTAAATTTTGCGTTCAGTTATAATATACACACAGAGAAGCGTGCATTGGCATGTCGCTCATGCACATGCCAATGCTGAACACCGCCTTGCAACGAGCACCCAGACCAGGAAACACAATATTTACCAGCACCTCAGGAGTTCCCTTTATGTTCATTTCTAATTAATATCCACACCCCAAGACTCAACCACTATCATGACTTTTAGCACCAGAGATGAGTTTTACCTATTTTTATACTTTATGTAGATGGGACTATACAGGCTACGTTCTTTGATGTCTGGCTTCTCTAGCTCAGCGTTCTATATACGAGACTCATCCATATTACTGTCTGTGCTTCTTAGATGCTCATTCTCTTTGCCGTCTAGTATTCCCTTGTATGTCAGTTTGTCTGTCAACTGTTGGTGGGCAATTGGTTTGGGGGTTAGTACCACCAGAATACCATGATCATTCTAGTCCAAGTCTTTTGGTGAATGGGTGTACATATTCCTGTTGGGTATGTATAGGGCTAGGGGTGGAAATGCTTAGTCCTAGTTGATGAATGTGTTCATATTGAAAAGATACTGGTGGAAGTTTTTTCCAAAACCATTCATACTCCCACATGCCTCTCACAGCCAGCTTGGGAGAAGGAGGGGAGGATGACAGTTGTCTGGGTTGAGACAATTAAATTCTGTCACTGCAGACTTGAACCTACATACTGTGAAACTTGGCTGGTGGGTTGCAGGGATTCTGGAAATAGATACAGAGAGGAGTTAATAATAACAGACCAGGTTAATGACAGAATACCAACTTCCAAAGTCAAGATGCTGGGTCTACCCAGATTTGAGGACTTTTCTTGAAGCCCTTCTCCTGACAGCCGTGCAAATGCTTCATTTCCCAACTTGGCATTCGGGAGGTCTTCAACAAAACCCAGCAGTTCGTTTCTCGAGATTGCCTGGATTTTTTTGCTTTCAACTAATATATCCTCAGTATTGAGCTGTCAAAAGCCATTTGTTAGATATCAGAATTCTAGAAATTGATAACATATGTTCATAGCTCATATTTTAATCCTGAGAAATTTTTGAAGTAATTAGTTAATGATACTTACTTTGATAAATGCTATAACTAAAGTACAGATAACATTCCAGACCAATGAGGGGAGTAGCTCAGTCTCTCAGGGGTGGGTTTCCTGAGAAGTTAATGATGCTTAAGTGTCAGGGTTCCACTTATACAGAAGCCTTCTTCCTAAGGTCTAGAGGGACCTGAGTCATCATGCTTGTATAAATTTTGCAGAAGTAGGGTATTTTAACTGTAATTAGTAAATGTCTATTTTGTATTTTTTTTTTTTACTAAGGCATCTTTCTCTCTATAATTTTTCATCCTTTGGGTTCTTCAGTACCTGGATCTGCTCCATTCTGGGGGGCGGGGTTTAGCAAAGATTTCAGAGAGGAGGAGACCTTGAATTGAGCCTGAAGCCTGAGGAGGATTTTTCTCAGGTAGACAAGGACACATGGGTCAAGCCATGCAGCCAGAAGACCATGTGTCAAGGCAGGGCTCTGTGAAGCAAGAGAGATTGTTTGCGAATAGAAAATGGTTTGCTGCTAGAGCTGAGCAGGCAGTGGTCTGCTGTGGGGAACACTGTAATTGGTGAATTCGGACTCTGAAGGGGTGGGCAATGGAGACCCATATGGGCCATTATTAAGATCTTGTATTTATCATGTGGGTGATGGGAGTTGGGGCAGGGAGATTACATGAAGGGGTCCTAGAGGCTTTTATAGATGGAGCTCCCCTAAAGAAAGACACTCCTGGTTCTAGAAATTCTCACGAGATCAGGAATTTTTGCAGAGGCTCTGTCTGTGAGTTGGAGGAAGGAGGGACATGGCAGAAGAGCAAAGGAAGCAATAATCTGTGTCTTTGGAGACAAAGATAATACAGCAAGTGAGGCTAAAACATAAGTTGAAATATTGTATACACGCACAGTTGAAATCACTGTAGGCAGTTTCCAAGATACTAGTCAGAAGGGAGGTGGAGAATAAGGCGGCATGTACTTGCACCAGCTCCCGTTGAAAGCATCCATTCCCATGCTGTGTCTCCATGGAGGAAAAGACAGGACACACCAGAACAGAAACAGCAAGTCACTGGGTTTTCCCCGGCTCCTTCCCACACGTGCTTCTATAAATGCACACACATTAAGTGCTGCTTAGAGTAGGTCAGGGCATGGGGGCCAACATGGCGCAAAGGGGCCCTTTCCAAATGCCCTCATCTGATGAGCTATCACTCCCCAGCCAAGGATCCTACCCTCTTTCAAGAAGTGCAACGTAACCCATAGCCGGTCAGCTCTGGGATTTCAGGATTGGCATGCACTCCCAGAACCCAAGCGTCTTGGCGGCAGCTGCCCTGTCACCCCAGCTCCATAATTCTTATCCGGGCATGAAAAACTTTTAAATTGCATTTGGGGGCTAAGACCTCAGCAGCAATAAGTTAAATCCTGGAAATAAGCGTGCAGGATTGTACGTGTACTTCCATAAAGCTGCTGTTCAGATAGACATCAGTTAGGTCGTTGCCCCACATACGGCTACGAGGATACATCACATACCTGGAGGGGCTCCTTCTACTTGTGTTTGCCAAAGCCACAGGCTGGGGGACGGAACAGACAGGGAGCCATGACAGGGGCTCATGACTTAAGTACCCCACATCAAGTAGAGTTCTCACTGTAAGCGTTCTGCAGTCAACATGGGGAACTAGCGAGGCTCTTTGCAAATGGGCACCAGTCACTCTCCGGTTCCTGTATCTGGTATCATTTAACACCAGCAAGTCTGGGCAAAGGGAGCCCGGCCAACAGGGAAGAATTAGGGAATTACTGTCTTTGCCTCCACCCCTTCCTTTATTGTCTTACAACATCAACCTTATGTATTTTTTCCATGCATTTTAGCAACAGTAAAAGGCATTGAATCAGGGATAAGATGTAGTTCAGCTCAAGTTTGTGTTGGCCTAATGAATCAAACATTTCATGGGCTTCCTGTAAGGCTATTGTACAGCTACTAATTTAACCTCAGCTGTCCTATCCCACTTTTCAGGGCAGGGAGGCCAGCTGATTGCCCTGTGAACGGGAGAATGTAGACAGATTTTTCTCACCTTTCTTGGATCCTTCAGTTCAATGCCCGTAATGGTTTCCCAAGCCCATGTTCTGACAAGCTTCCACTAGGACAAGAGAACCAGGGATGAAGTCGATAATGTGAAGTATGATTAGGACTTTTATGCATGGTCACCCAAGGCAAAACTTCAAGGTCAGATTGGGGATGAGTGGAATGAAAGGGATATAAGTTAACGTCTTACAGCCCCGATTATTTCATAGATGAGGAAGCTGAAGATGAGAGAAGTCAGGCAATGTGCCAAGAGTCACAAAATTATTTAATGAAAAACTCGGAGTATCTCAAGGTCTCCCATTCCTTATTCTATCGGTTATTGGTCCACTACACAGGCGACCTTCATCCTTGACATGGGCTGTGCTCAGTTTCAGCAAAGCCCTGCCATCCTGCTCATAACTGTCCTTCCTTCCTTCTGGTGCCGAATGCTCCTATCACTCTCTGTGCTCTGTTCCGTTAAGACCTGCTCCTCCAGGAAGAAAGATTGCTTTAGGAGTAGCTCAAGTCATACCCTTCCCAGGCATATTTCCATGGAGGGACTTATTCTAATTCAAGATTTGGAACAGGGCACCCACTCATCGCAGAGCCTCAGCATTGCACTCAGGGAAGGACAGTTCCTAGACCTGTATATAAAGCCAACTGGATTATGACATGAGGTAGAGCTTCGCACCATGGAGACAGAATATTTGTGCAGGCAGATTTTTTTTTTTAAAAGACGTAGATGATACGGAACAAATGTATTTCTGGGAAGCACTTAGTCTAAAACTCTCCAGCGAGAAGAATGCTCCTCTGTTCCAAAATCTTGCTGAGGTATTCTGTGAGATCATCCTATTCTGAAAATTCCGTGCTTCACAATCTTTGGATGCTTTTGCGTTGTGCACAGCACCTCACTAATTCAGAGAGAAAAACTCTCCCTGGTAACAAGCAGACGCTCACCCACACTTTGTCGAGCCTCTTGGTGATGAGCAAGCCTTCTTTCATTGGGTTTATTCTCCAAATACTTAACTCTCAACTCTATCAGGGTTTAATACTGAATAAAAAACTTCAAGTTCCAACTTTCATCGGTCCAAAGTGGGGGCCCCACAGGTTCTGGGTACTGGCAGGGGCAGTGTGTACAGGTTATTTGGTTCCTGGGGACTGTGTATTCAGGGAGTTTTAAAGGTACTGTCTGGGATTAGCTACGTTTAAATGGTAGCGAGACCGTAGGCCTGGATGAGATCATTTGGAAAACCATAAAGTTTATGGTTTGAACTAAATGTGAAGAGTAAGGATCACCAAAGATGTCATTCTTAAAACTAGCTTTAGGAACACTGAATTTATATAGGAATAACTTAAGAGCATGTGGCTTATAACGAGTCTATTATATCCCAATAATAAAGGCTGAGAAGGCTTATGGAATTTTTTATGCTAAAACAAGAACAACTTATTATTAAGAGCAATAATAATAGTAATGGTTAAGGTGGGTTTTAATATTTTATTGGAGCTGTGCCACATTTGCCTCCTGCCTCTGTACCCTTGAGCGGATTTTTTTGATTTGCTTAACTATGGTCAGAATCAGATGGGAGGTAACAGGACCGTAAGGAACAAACTAGTAGAGGAATACGTGTAGAAATGGTGGCCAGTGTTTTCTGAAAAGGAGCCTCTGTGGTTCAGAATGAGAATTCAGGGTTCCTTCGAGTTCAGTGATCCTTCCTGCAGACACCCTGTAACACAGGGCTCAGCCTTTCCGTCAAAATGTAAGGTGATGTCTCTGCTTGAGGTTGTAGTTTAGCAGGTCCCCATGAGAAAGGCCTGGGCACTCCACACAGTCAGGAGTATTGGGGGTTACGTTTGCATCTCTGTGCATACCAATGAGTAAGTAGTTTTCCTAGAGCAAGTAAAATCTATAAATGTGAGTTAACTCCTTGTCCCCAGATGCATTATAATAGGACTCCAGAGTATCACTATGGTACACACAGCCAAAACCAATTCTTAATGAATTTTACATGCAATAAGGTCAAATTCATTGTGTGTACCTCTATTAAGACACCACCTTTTTTTTTTTTTTTTTTTTTAAAGATTTTATTTCTTTATTTGAGAGAGAGGCAGTGAGAGAACATGAGCGAGGAGAAGGAGAGAGGGAGAAGCAGACTCCCCGTGGAGCTGGGAGCCTGATGCGGGACTCGATCCCGGGTCTCCAGGATCATGACCTGAGCCGAAGGCAGTCGTCCAACCAACTGAGCCACCCAGGCGTCCCAAGACACCACCTTTTAACAGAACATTTACCATTACTCACCATTTGTCTCCCTTTTCCCAAATGTTAGGTAGTGCATAGTGTTGAGCACGTGGACCCTGGAACCAGACCAGCCGCATTTTAATTCTTCCTACTCCCCTTATGAACTCTGTGACCCTAGGCAAAAGAGTTGTCTGACCTCTTTGTTCCTTAGAGAACATACAAAAAGGGGATGAGGAAGAGATAGGACAGTAGGGGTCAACTTATTATCTCCTCACATCTGTCTTAGAGATGAAGAAACAGAGTAGGGAGGGTGATTGTTAGAATTGAGTTAATTTATGTGGGTAAATCACCAAAATACTGGCTCAGGACAGGTACATGAGATGTGAATTGTTACTACCACCATTGTCTTTTTCAAAGCCTGATTTTTCCGTTTCTTTCAAGGCAGCAGTGGACAAAGTGGGGGCAGTGAAGTCGGAGATTTGGTTTGCCACCTCCTAGATCATGACCTTGGGTAAGTTATTCCTACCAGCTTATTTGGTTTCTTTTTCCATGAGATGTTCACACTAACAAAATATGTGTCACACTCTACATATTCGATAAATACCAGTTTTCTTCTCCCCTCCTGCTTGATGTGCAGGCCTCATAAGACAGGCCGTTCACATGGACTTTTTATTGGGGAGAAAATCTCTTTTCCAAATTAAATAAGAAAGAGTGGGTAACAGTGAAGATTTTCATCTAAGAAAAAGTATTTAATGAGGATAAAAACCCCAAATCTTTACTTTGCCCTTGATGGCAAGGGAGAGATCAGGGAGGGCCCAAGTGAGCAGTTCACTGAGGCTAGCATAGCCAGTTCTGGATTTTTTTTTTACATCTGGGCCTAGAACTGAAGTCTGCCACCGTTTGGTCGTCTTCTTTGTGAACCACTGTACGGTACTAGGAGGAAATGGGAATAAACAGGGATCAGAGATACAGTCCCTTTGTCACAAATGCTTGATAGCCCATTTAGAGTTACATAAACCCAACCAAATGAAGATGCGTCTAGAGGCCAGGAGGCAAGAGGAGAAAGAGAAGGAAGATATGACCTTGTGGAGAAGACCCATGAAGTCTCATGAGGCCAAATGAGCCACTATATATGATCAGGGTACAAAAAGTACTATGACTTTATAACTCCAGGGAAAGAAACAACAAAGACTTAGTTAGAAGACATATTATTTCCTATTGCAAACTGTAGTTGGACAGTTATAATAATTGTTTGTTGATATGTTGATATAAACTGGACACGAAGCCAAGTACCATAACATTTAATAAATTCAGGTCGTATTGCTAATAAGATGAATGGCCACAAGCATACATAACCAACTCATTTGTATGGTCTTTTTTGGAGGGTGAATCAAAATCCAGGAACCTAATTCTTGGTAGAAAATGTTGCAACAGAGACAGACATGTCTCTGTTCATACGGCATAGTGATTGAAGATCCCTAGGATAGCACTGGAGGCTGAAGCTGCCTTCTTGTTAATTAAGTTGAGACCTTGTTCCTCTGAATATCATTTTGAAGTGTCTGCACTGGAGAGTATATCTACGATGAAATAACATAATCAGTAGATATCAGGAGGGCAGGGAGATGGTAATTTTGCTCCTAATGATATGAGACATCCCTGAGCAAATATTTATTGTTCTTGATACTGATTTGGTTTGGCTTTACCAAGGTGCATACCAAAAGTGCAGATGCCAAATCTTTCCAATATTCTATTCTTTTATTATGAAATCCCTAGAACTGTACAGCATCCTTTGGGCACTTTATAAATGTTTATTGGAACCTGAGGGGTTGAATTACACATTAAGCGTTCTGCTTATCTTGTAAGAAATTATTCTGATCTAGGAATAGCCCTTCACCCAAGGTGCAACTTAGCTTTGCTAGCATGATGTGGACTATAGAAACTGGCAGCTGAAAGGATTATGTGTAAATGAGACCAAGGTAACATCTGGGAATGGTGGCCATCTGGTTCAAAGACAGTGAGACCTGTTACCGGTCTATGCAAAGCTGATTGCTTCCAGACCTTCCAGGCGTTTACCATGCATAGCCTGCCTTTGGAAGCCCACTCAGCTTGCTCACAGCAAGCATGCACATAGCTGCTGGAGTTCCTAGAATAAGCTTGACAGCTTTGGACCATTTAGCCAAAAGAGCAGCGTATTTAACCCAGTGTCCCAAGTGTCCCATGGCGCATTTGCCATTGGTTTCCAAGATTCAAGTTCTGTAATGGAATAATAGGGACGTGTGCCAGGGATCCTGCAGGAAAGTACACATTCATCAAGGTCAGGCCAGGAGTGGGGGGGATGGTTGAAAGACCCATGAACATAGAAAATACCTATCTACCCCTGCCAACATGTCTTTCTGACCTTTCCTCCAAAAAATCATCTTGTTCTCCTCTTACCCTGAGTCAGAGGTTCTACACTCTATCATAATGAGCACCTCTCTTTCTTTCATAATGGATATTTATAATACTCCTGTTGGAGGCTGAAATGGAAGTATGTTAAGTCACTTGTCTGTACCTGCACGGACAATCGTCAATGAAATGTTTTCAGTAAGTGTAAAGTAAAAGGAAAATACAAGAGAAATACTTAGTAATAAGACAGTGTAAGTTTGGACATACCCATTTCGAGGCACGAAGGAACCATAAAACACAATTTTACCTGTGTACGCTATCAGCACCAAGCTACCCACGCGGACTGGCACCGGTGTTAACTCTGGCTACTAAAATGGCTGAAGGAGGGTGGTTACTGGTGATGCGGTTTTTCGGAAATGGTGAGCACCTCTTGGTGAATACTCAACAACATAGGGATGATTGAGCCCTGATTGGCAAGGTGGCTGCATTCCTAGAAAATTCAGTGAATATACAAAATCAAGCAAAAAAATATATTTTGTCTATGTTTAAAATGGAGTTAAGGTCTGGGCTTGGCTAACTCCAAACAGATGTTTCATCTGTATGGATATCTGGGAAGGCACGTAGAAACTGTGAGAGATGTGGAAAAAACTCTTCCCCGAGGGAGACTGTTCCATAGAGTGTATAGCCGTTTGCGTCTATGACCATATCCATGAACACTGGTCGTGAGTGGTCCCCAGCTTGCAATCCCACAATCATTGCGAAGAGCAAAAACTCTTAGATTTTGAAAACAGCCTAGAATATAGCTGTCTCCGTCCAACTGCTCAAAGGCAAATGCCACGATGAGCTTAGACATGCAAGAAATTTGCTCTAAGGAAAAGTTGGGGGGAACAGAAGGAACGGAAATGCCATCTAATCTCTCCCCTAAGAGGGGAGATAGCAGGAAGGAACGAAAGAAGTCTTCAGGCTGTAGCGCACATCTACAAATGTTTGGGCAGTGTCAGCAAGGATCCAAGGTTGCCCCTCAGAGTTTTACATCTTCCGGGACTGGGCCTGCCTTAGTTTCCCTCCTGGATTCATTCATTGGTTGGGCACCACCCATGGGAATCGTGGTCTTGGCACAAGCAGGAATGGATTTTAGAGCCAAGACTGCCACCCCTCTGCACTCCAGCAGGGGGTCTGAGATACATTTCATTCAACCATGCCCACGGTCCTCCACTTATTCAACTCTCCCTGTGTCTCATCTAAAAATGTTCCCAAGAACTCCTTCCCAAGCACTTGGGATAAGTACTTTTGACCTATTCTACCCATTGATGGTAAGAGTAGATAGTTGATGCTTGGCATTCAGAGACTGAACATGTAGTTTCTATCACTTGTGAGCAACTGAGAGGCCTGTGATGGGTAATAAGTTGAATTTGAGATTTTGTTTCAAACTCCTAAGAACTGTGAGGCTGGCTTATGGAAGTAAGTCATGTGACTAATAACAGAATCTAGTTGATCATTTAATACTGATAGCTTGGTCTTCTTTACAAACCAAGCAATTCTAGTGCTTACTAAAACTTCCTTTTGAGGTTCATTCCTTCCACGAAAAACATGCAGATGCTGGTAATGGAATTGGGAAGCAGCTGAAGAGTCATAAGGAAGTGATTATTCCTAGCCAGAAATGGGCTATGTTATATATAATTTTAGACCTATCTAGGGAAAATCATTTATGTCTGAAGGTGCCATTTAAATATTTTTGACCATATTTTATGAGGGAGATTATATGATATATGAATTTTGAGATGCAAGAATGTCTTAGAACATAATTCTTAGGGATAGAGAGAATTTTTTATTCTGCACAAGCAGCATTTTATGCTTCTTGCTTCAGCTCTCTGGGTAGATGTTACTTCCTGAAAAATAAGGACTATCCTATTTCTCCACAGATCCTAGCATGGATCCTTTTCCAGACAGGTATTGGTTGGAAATATTCAATTGTTCAGGTGCAAATAAAGCTCCCACAATACATGAGAAATAACTGGTTATCCTGCCAAATGAACAGCAGCAGCTGGGGGAACATTGGTTTCACCTGGATGACAGGGGAGTCACTCATTCTACCAAATGTGGGTTCCCATCCTGCCGTCATCACTAGAGCATGAGCCATACTAAGAGGCTGGTCGGAAGCCTCTCAGAGAATGTTTTTTTGTTTTTTTGTTTTTTAAATTTATTTATTTGTCAGAGAGAGAGGGAGAGAGCGAGTGAGCACAGGCAGACAGAGTGGCAGGCAGAGGCAGAGGGAGAAGCAGGCTCCCTGCGCAGCAAGGAGCCCGATGTGGGACTCGATCCCAGGATGCTGGGATCATGATCTGAGCCGAAGGCAGCCACTTAACCAACTGAGCCGCCCAGGCGTCCCTTAGAGAATGTTTTGAGCCATGCAATTAGGATGACAAGCCATTTCCTAGAAAATAGTTACTTGTCACAAGGCATTCAGTAGATGGCCCTGGAAGAGAGTGACTGCCTTTACATAGCATAGATAGCGCTTCCTATTCAAAACGATCTGGAGCTTCTGAAAATGCACATCGTAATCTGGCACCTTGATTGGGGTAAGGGACAATCATCACTCACACTACCATGGAACGGGACAGCCTAAGGGTGACACAAAAAAGAAGAAGCGGAACTGGGATCCCAGAAAAGTCCAGCATGGTCATTATGTGAGTTTCACTCCTCACCGAGTTCAGCTGGAGTTAAAGGGGTAAAGGACTGGAAATCTGGAGGCCCAGTGGCACGTACACAGTAGAGGTCATGGGCATAGTTATGTACCTCATTTCCATTTCATAGAGAAAGTTGACTAATTCCTCAGTTAAAGGTATGGCAGTAGAAGAGGAATGAGCCTGACATCCCTGACCTGACTACTGGGGACGAGATGCTGCTGCTGGGATTGGGCTAACCCAACCAAGGTACACCCCTTTAGTGAATGCTGCTTTTGTGAAGTTCATTTCTGTCTTGGTGGGCTGTTGATTACACCAATTTTAGACAGATTTTTTCCCAAAAGGACTCAGTGGTAGGTCCATCCGAAGTGGTAAAGTTTTCACTGAACTGTAAACTTCACAATAAAAGGGGCTGTTCAAAGAAGATTTTACAATTCTCGTAACACTTAATCTGTCCAGTATACTATTCAGGGTAGCATTTGATTATCATAATAAAAACAGTAAGGAAGAGAAATAATTAAATTATGGTTTTGGACACCAGTGCTCTACAATTTTCAGGCACTCTAGATTTCAAATACTCTGTCTCCAGGGTCCTTGAAAGGATGTTTTTTTAGCTATGAGTTCTCTGTTCTCGGTTAATATAATAAGGACATCATTTCAAAAGCCAAAGTGGGAAAGCCAAGCAGCGTTTTGAATTTATAAGCCACATAATCAGATTAACTCAAGAAAAAAAGCCACGTTATTATTGAGGAAATTACAGTCCTAAAAAAATAGTCCCTTTAGATGCTCTCGGTTCTGTCATTTTCTGTGTTGTTTCCGCTGTATTGCGTAGTTATTATGGTTACAGCTTTACTCTTTTCCTTCAGGAAAGGGCATAGAGGATGATGAGCTGTTAGAGTCCCACGTGGTTCTATATTTCTCTCTACCTTTGTTGTTGGAAATGGTGGCAAAATCATGTTAAAGTCAGCGGTGGCCAAGTGCAACACGCTGTGTAGTTTTAGCAGAGTCATTGTTCAAGAGGTCCTGTTTAGTGATCCGGCCTTCCCCCCCCAAAGATGACAGCGACCACAAATCTGAGGCAATGTGCTCTTCTCAACTTCTCTGAGCAAAGATATTTATGTAAAAGCTACAGGAGATTGATTTGCGAATGTTGAGCCACCCTCGCATCCTAGGAATAAATCCCACTTGGTTGTGATAAATAATCTTTTTAATGTGCTGTTGGATCCTATTGGCTAGGATATTTTGAGCACTTTGGCATTGTGTTCGTCAGGATTATTGATCTGTAATTCTCCTTTTTGGTGGGGTCTTATGTCTGGTTTTAGGATCAGGGTCATGCTGGCCTCATACAATAAGTTTGGAAGTTTCCCTTCTGTTTCTGTTTTGTTGTTTTTTGATTTTCCTTTAAAAAGGTTTTTTTAATTTAATTTAATTTTTTTCAGTGTTCCAAAATACATTGTTTATGCACCACACCCAGTGCTCCATGCAATATGTGCCCTCCTTAATACCCACCACCATGCTCACCCCACTCCCTACACCCCTCCCCTCCAAAACCCTCAGTTTGTTTCTCAGAGTCCACAGTCTCACATGGTTCATTCCCCCCTCTGATTTCCCCCAACTAATTTCTCTTCTCCATCTCCCAATATCCTCTGTGTTATTCCTTATGCTCCACAAGTAAGTGAAACCAATTGACTCTCTCTGCCTTATTTATTTCACTCAGTATAATCTCCTCCAGTCTCGTCCATATTGATACAAAAGTTGGGTATTCATTCTTTCTGATGGAGGCATAATTCTTCATTGTATATATGGACCACATCTTCCTTATCCATTCGTCTGTTGAAGAGCATCTTGGTTCTTTCCACAGTTTGCCAACTGTGGCCATTGCTGCTATGAACATTGGGGTACAGATGGCCCTTCTTTTTACTACATCTGTATCTTTGGGGTAAATACCCAGGAATGCAATTACAGGATCATAGGGTAGCTCTATTTTTAATTTCTTAAGGAATCTTCACACTGTTTTCCAAAGTGGCTGCACCAACAGCTTCAGTAGAATAGGTATTATTTCTTCTTTAAATGTTTGGTAGAATTCCCCTGGGAAGCCATCTGACCCTGGGCTCTTGTTTTTGTGGAGGTTTTTGATTACTACTTCAATTTCAATACTGGTTATTGGTCTATTTGGATTGTCTATTTCTTCCTGTTTCAGTCTTGGTAGTTTATAAATTTCCAAGAAGGCATCCTTTTCTTCCAGATTGCTTAATTTGTTGGCATATAGTTGCTGGTAATAATTTCTAATAATTGTTTTTATTTCCTTGGTATCAGTCATGATCTCTCCCCTTTCATTCAAGATTTTATTAATTTGGGTCATTTCTCTTTTCTTTTGGATAAGTCTGGCCAGAGGTTTATCGATCTTACTCTTTCAAAGCACCAACTTCTAGTTTTGTTGATCTGTTCTGTTTTTCTGGCTCTATTTCATTGATCTCTGCTCTAATCTTTATTACTTCTTTTCTCCTGCTTGGTTTAGGTTTTATTTGCTGTTCTTACTCTAGCTCCTTTAGCTGTAAGGTTAGCTTGCGCATTTGGGGTTTTTCTGCCTTTGTGAAAGAGGCTTGGATGGCTATGTATTTCCCTCTTAGGACTGCCTTTGTAGTATCCCATAGGTTTTGGACCAATGTGTTTTCCTTCTCATTAGTTTCCATGAATTGTTCAAGTTCTTCTTTAATTTCTTGGTGGACCCAATCATTCTTTAGCAGGGTGGAACATAAGGAATAGCATGGAGGATCATAGGGGAAGGGAGAGAAATCTGAAAGGGAGATGAACCACGAGAGACTATGGACTCCAGCAAACAATCCGAGGGTTTCAGAGGGGAGGTGGGTGGGGGGATGGGGTAAACGGGTAGTGGGTATTAAGGAGGGCACTTGTGATGAGCACTGAGTGTTATAAGCAACTAATGAATTGTTGAACACTACATCAAAAACTAATGATGTATTATACAGTGGCTAACTGAATATTAAAAA
The DNA here is from genome assembly GCA_004024625.1 of Mellivora capensis. Lineage (NCBI taxonomy): Eukaryota > Metazoa > Chordata > Mammalia > Carnivora > Mustelidae > Mellivora > Mellivora capensis. Next base: position 58,443 of record PISX010005531.1, on the reverse strand, counting down.
AAAAGCTACAGGAGGTTTCTGTTTGTATTTTGTCAGCTGTTTGCAGGTTCCTTTTCCTGTGATAAATGTGAACATCCTCAGGACAGGGGCCATGTCACAGTCATCTCTAGACCCCCTATGGTGCACGGTAGAGAGCCTGGCACAGACACCTGGTATTCAGTGCACTTGCATTGAAGGAGAGTGAAAAATTCTGCCTTAGTCCCATTTTTTCAAAATAACTATGGCTCTGGGAATTTCTGGCTCCAGTGACTTTAGGCAGTCTATCCAAGATGGGTGACATTTCAGAAACTCTAGGGTTTCTTCTAGAATTTGAATAGAGAGTCAACTGGCTGGTTTGTCACTTTATTCATTTTTTTCCCCTTTGGATCAGTGACTTTATTATTTTTTGAAATTCACATAATTTTTTGTTGATTGGAGTATAGTTAGCATAAAATGTTACATTAATTTCAGGTGTACAATGTAGTGATTCAACTTTTTTTTTCTGTATTATGCTCTGCTCACCACAAGTGTAGCTGCCATCTGTCACCCCACAGTGCTATTACATTATCACTGATTGTATTCCCTATGTTGTGCCTTTCATCCTGTGACTCACTCATTCTTTTTCCATTTATATGGAAATCTCTCCCACTCCTCTTCACCCTCTCTGTTCTCTGTGTTTATATATCTGTTTCTGCTTTTTGCTTGTTTGTTCTTCTTTTCTTTTCTTTTTTTAAAAGATTCCATGTGTAAGTGAAATCATGTGGTATTTGTCTTCCTCTGTCTGACACATTTCATTTAGCATAATGTCTTCAAGGTCCATCCACATTGTCACAAATGGCCAAGTCTCTTGTATGCCTGCATAGTATTTCATTGTATGTATTTATCGCATCTTCCTTATCTGTTATAATTAAAAATAAAAATTGCATATGATGTAGTAATTCCACTATTTATGCAAAGAAAATGAAAAAATAATTTGAAGAGATATATGCACTCCAGTGTTGCAGTATTACCTACGATAGGCAAGATATGGAAGCAACCTCAGTGTTCATCGATGGACAAATGGTTTATCACTTTGAAGCAGCCTATTCATAAACTGCATTTGGGGGATGCTGTGTGAAAGGCATGGATTTTGGAAGGATAGGTAATTCACTCCATACTTGTATAAAAGAGACAAAGTTGAGGCCGTACTTGTAGCTATCTTACAGCCTAGTGGCTTCAAAAAGTAAACTCTGTATAGTGGAAAAAGCCAGAACATTAGCATCTATCAGAGATGGACACAAATTCTAGCATGCACTTAGCTACCTGACTGTGAAAAACAAAGGTATAGTATTATATCAGTTAGGAATTTTAATGTTGTACTTTAAAGGAATCCAAGTCAAATTGGCTTAAGTCCAAAGAAAAGATATTGGCTCAAGTATAAGACCAGGGACAGTTTAGAGACTCAAATCAAATACTCACATGCAGTTTCCCTGAATCCCTCTTCTGCATTCCTCTCTGTGATGTTTCATCTTGAATTGGCTTTCCTTAAGGGGTAAAAGTGGCTGCAGGAATCCCAGGCCTTGTAATACTATGCAGTCCAGAGAAAGAAAGGCAACTCTCCTCTCCCAGAAGTCTGGACAATCGTTCCCTTGAGTCTCAAGCCTCTGACTGGAATACTTGCTCATTTTTGAATCATTTATGAAGCCCAAAGGGACTGTGATGGGCGGAGTTGTGTCTTCTCCACCAAATTCATATTTTGAATTCCTAACCTCTAGTACCTAAAAATGTGACTGTATTTGGAGATAGGGCATTTAAAGAGGTAACGAAGGTAAAGTAAGGTCATATGGGTGGGCTCGGTTATATGACTGGCAACCTTATAAGAGGAGGAGATTAGGATAGGTATATGGGTGCACATGGAGGAAAGACCAAGTGAACACATAGCAGGAAGCCTGACCTACGAGCCAAGGAGAGATGCTTCAGAAAAAAATCAAACTTGCTGACACCTTGATTCTGGATTTCTAACCTCCAGAACTGTGAGAAAAAATACATTTCTGTTATTTAAGCCACTCATCCTGTGGTATTTTGTTATGGCGGCTCTTACAAACTAATATAAGGAGACAGGATATACTGGTATGAGCCATTCAGAGCCTAATCCTAGAAATGGGAATGTAGTCAAACACTTTCACCTTCATGGTTAAAAATGAAGAAAGAGCAGTTTCCCAAAGGAGATTTCCATTTATGTCTCCAGTTGGAGAATAAATCTGGAGTAGTCAAAATCAGATGCCTGTTTTATATATGTGTGTGTGTGTGTGTGTGTGTGTGTGTGTGTAGAACAAGGCCTGGCTTATGGTAGATAGTCCATAAATAGCCACTGGCCCATCCTTCCCTTCTTGCTTTCCTTTTGATTAAGATTAATTCTTTTTCACCTCTAGTTTCATTTATTTGGTTTCATAAAACAGCAGAATTTTCCAAGGTTTTTTGCACAAGGCTCCTGTCTTCATTTCTCACACTGTTTTGGCCCCTCAGGGAAGGAAGTCTTATATTTCTAGCAGGATTTGCTTCACTTCCTCATGCTCTGTTAGAAGTTTCTAGATGAGGAAGATGGTGCTTTTCAAGGAGGTCCATTCAATCTCTTTATACCACAGGGGTGGGTTATCACCCCGTTGACAATCATCTAAACCCTACTGGATGACCTGTCACCTGAGGCAGGAAATAAGAAGCGAGTGAGCTCTTAAGGTTATTAGGAGCCCAGACAGGTTATATGATTGTTCTGTAAGTAAGTGCCCACACAAGGAGAAAAATTACCCTTCTTTTGTTACGTGAAACAATGAGGTTGGAAGACACAGGATTGGGTTCAGAAAACTCAGGTCCTCGTTCTGCCACCCAGACTTAGCAGTCTCGGTTGAGGTCTGCTTTGATCCTCAGTTTTTCACCTGCCACCGGTGTCCCTGGGTGTTCTAGACGGTTTCCTCTTGCCGCTCTAATCTGCTCTTCACTCTCTGTGCCCTGCTTTCTGCTGGGACAGACTGACTTGTGTGGCCTTCTGGCTTGTCTTCAGGTGCACCCAATGGGGGGCCTGGCGGGAGAGCAGAGGGAGGGAGGAGAGAAGGTGCGTGTACTATTTCTGTCTTCTTCCCATTATCATCAATCCAAGGACACAGACCCTGGCAGGCAGCCCTTCCTACAGAGCCTCTCTGCTTCTGACCACTTCTTCCTCTCCCTCCTCCATACCTAGTGGTGGGAGAACAATCCAGTATTCTTAGCCCCGAGGCACTGTACTATTTCTTATGTTTCCCTATATCAGGCTCACAGCCTTGCAAATCATTTATTAATCTGTCCTTAAAATTTGAGTGTGTCACCAATTTTCTGACACACCTGGGGATTGACTACTATTTGCATAATATATCACAGCTTACAAAACTTCTTCAACATAATCTTATTATCTCATGATATTTTATTTTTAATGTATGTAGTGATAACATGGGCTCTGGCATTTTAGAAATGTGACCTTGGGCAAAGTGCATGACCTTCTGTACCTCTAGTTTCCTTATCTGTATAGTGAGGGATTTGATAATAATATCGATCCCACAAGGTGGTGTTTTCCTTGGGATAAAATGAGATATGATATATATGTATATAGTGTGTATACACACATACACACACACACACAGCACTCATCAAAATTCCTGGCTCATATTAAGTGCTCACCGAACGTTGCCCATCTCTGGTACTGTGTTTGTCTATTCCCACTGCGTGGGATGCTGTCACAGCTCATGTTCTCTGGAAGCCAAAGTTCGGGGTACCAGATGTTTCTGAGGGATCAAGGCCCATGGAGGGAAAGGGAAGAAAACAGAGCTGGTCAGAGGAAGATTTTGACCAGCAAGTTGGGCTGCAGTTTCAGGCCATCCAGCCGCAAACTCTGGACAGAATATTGTCCATCAGGGGCTCTACATGGAGCCCGAATGGCCCAGCCTTTAGACCCTTGCTTCTCTCGGGCATAGGCAAGGGCAGTACTGCGGTGTTGTTCTGCAGCTGAAGCCCATCCTGAAGGAGCTGAGCCCCAGAGGCTTCCTGCCGACGGTCCCACAGCCGGGCAGCGAGGCCCTCCTTGAAGGGGAGAGCGGCCATGCTGCTCTGTGTTTACTGCAGTGACGTGTAGATCCACTTTTCCATACACATTCAGTGAACAGCTTCTCCAGGATTCCCTTGGACCGCCTTCCTGAGGGAGGTGGGAAGAGGGCGGTTGGGGGGGGATCTGTCATCCACACTGCTGCATGGGGCCTCAGAGGCCCAGCTGGTGCTCATCTGTTCCCTCCGCTGTGTGGGACACGTTGTCCTCCCCTTGCTTATCACTTCTGTGATGACTTCCTTGTAAATAGGACCCTGCCATCCTGTGCTAGGGCCTGAGCCCCTGGTTGCTGAGCCCCCCGTAGATGAGGGTTGCTGTACTTGACTACTGCGCATCCAAGTGGGCAAGGTGTCCCAGACGGATTCCTGGGTCCACATATATTCCTTGACACTCCCATGCATCACAGCCCACAGCTCTGGCTCCTCCTGGTGATGGGGCTGAATTCTGCAGGATGGCTGCTCTTCTTCTCGCCTGCTGGTCCCTGCATGCGAACCCAAGATGTCCAGGTGGCAGCTGGAGCTCATCGTGGAGCGCCCTCGCTCTGTCTCCTGGTGGTGAAAGTATACCCTGTTTGGGAAACAGAACCTCTTGCCATAAAGGATCCTGAGTTGTGGGATGGGAAGTACGGGGTCCTCCAGTGTGGGAGAGAGCGTGGTGGTAAGTGGCTCACTCCTGCCTCCACCGCATGTGGTGTCTTCCCACTGAAGACGCAAGGGTGTGATTCATGACCTGTGGGGCGGCACCCTGTCGGCAGATTGCTGCGGGCTCGCCCTTCACCTGTGCCTTCAGCAGGTGATGCCGGTGCTCTCTCAGGATTCTGGGGGCTGGGGTGTGTGATGGGACTAGAGGGTCCTATGAGCGTAGACACACTCGTGTACCTCCTTTGCTGTAAAGCGAGTCCCTCATTCTGCTGTGCTGTCTGTCAGATCCCATGCTAGGGGATCAAGCACTCCGTACTTAGAGCTTCTGTGTAGGCCTTATAGGCATAAAATACAAACACACACATGACAAAGACTGTCTCTTCCGGGGACACCTGGGTGGCTCAGTTGGTGAAGCACCCAATTCTTGATCCCAGTTCAGGTCATGATCTCAGGGTCGTGGGATTGAGCCCCATTTCAGGCTCCCTACTCAGCACAGAGTCTGCTGGCAATTCTCTCTCTCCCTCTGCCCTCTCCCCATTCGAGTGGATGCTAAATGCATAAATGAATAAGTAAATAAATAAACCTTTAAAAAAGTGTCTATTCCAGTGAGAAAGAACCCCTGGCATTTTTAGGAATAAACTGGCTGGTTGGTATCCAGGAGGAAGGGTGCCACATCGGGGCCACAGTGTTGGTTTCTGTTGCCGACATATTGGATATTTAGTTGGTAAGTGGGGTGCACGGTGTTGGGTCCAGGCATAACCTCCATCTCTCTCATGGTGGCCATTTAGTTCGTGTGTCATTGTCCCCACACTGTGGTGGCCAGTGACAGGGACTGGCTGGCGTTTACTGGTTCAATAATTTTGGCTGATGGGTCTTAACAAACACACAGTCTTCACACTTGATGACCACTGTGCTGTGTCCATTACTGTGACCGAATCCCAGCCTCTCTGTCCCTCCGTTGGAAGACCTTTCTCTTGCTACAGGTATTTAAGTCTGTCCCCGAATATCGTGCAGCGGTGCTCCCATAACGAGCGGCTCCTCCCAAATCAAATTCAGCCTTTTTCTTCCTCCTCCAGCTCGTCCTAAGGGATCTTTGAGACTGACGCAGGCGTGCACTCAGGGGGCACACCGGGGCATCTGTGGTGGGCACCGCCGGGGGACCTGAGCTGCTGCCGTGTTGGCGCTCCATCCCAGACACGCTGCCTTCATCTTCATGTCACTTGTTTCTGAGCCCCCCAGCTTGACAACTGGGTGCATCGACAGGATCCAGCTCATAGGGATAGTTCTGGATTCGTGGGCTTGCGGTGGCCCAGGCTCAGGCACTCCGTCCGTCGGTGTGTCTGGTAGCCTGTCATGGGTCGTCTTCAGAAGGCTCCTGAGTGACAGAGGACATGGCCTCCTGGCAGAGTTCTAGGTGCTCGGGCTGGGAATCTCTCCGTGGGGCCCGTTGTGGCTCCATGTGACGTCCTTGCCACGACGGACACCTGTAATATCTCGGGATCTCGGGCTCTGCCCGTCTGTGCGTCCCACGCCACGTGTCGGGGGTGGTTGTTCCCCATCAAGGCCCTGACCTTGAAACATATCTGCCTTGGTTAGACTTTCAACAACCCTCAAGGCTCAGCCTCTCTGACTGGGCCTGCTTCTCACCTTTTCTGCCGTCCTTCCGTATGCCAAGCCACCTGGTTTTCGGCTCTTGTCACTCACCCTCACATGTTCGTGATCTTTCTGTGGCCTCTTCTTGTGGCTTAGCAGAAGGCCTCAGTATCCTTATCCTGATAGCTCCTATGTCCTTCAGGTCTCAAAAAACCTACTACATGTCCACCCCACCCTCCGCGCCTTCCTTTCACTGGTTCATCGTCCCCTGCTAACCTCCAGTGAAGACTTAGCAGGGGGGCCATCGGCTTGTGGCAGGAGTCACCCCTGGTGGTGGTGTCCTCAGTGGCTGGCTGGGAAGTGCCTGACCCCACTCCAAAAGCCCATCTTAGTACACCTTCCTGAGACTATCCCGGGTCACAGCTCTCCCCTGTTGGGTTCTTTGAAACCATTCGGATATGGGATATTTATTATGGCTCAGTGCCTATGACAGAAGAGGGGCAGGGAAACATCAGGATGAGGCGGAGGACAAGATGAGTTGCGATGCAGGCCTGAGAAAGCCCCAGTCAGCCCATCAGGGGTACAAGGTACACATCAGAGTGACTCACATTCAAGCTGAGACAGATGAGTCCTCTTCCTCTGCCGTGCTCCCACACCTCGTGGGGGATGGGCTGCGGACAAGGGTGCTCCTTGCTGCTGAAGCAGAACTGCAGGGGCTGCGAGCCGGAGGCTGTTGGCTCATGGCCGGACGGGATGCTGGGCAGCAGCTCTCCATCTCCGGCACATTTGCTACTGTTCCGGAGTTGCCGTCCTGAGAAACAGTATCAGTCAAATCTTTGTAAGGCCACTTCCTCGTGAGCAGAGTCATACCAGAGTGAGTTATCACAAAACCCTCCCATGATGCGTGGAATCGCCAACTCGAGACAGAAGAGCTTGGATCCGCATTTTCCCCAAGGTGTCTTCTGGTCAGCACCATGAGAGACTCTGAGGAAAAGGGTGCTTGCGTCACATGGCTTCAGGAAATGCTCCATGCCACATCCCTCTCTTGGCGATTCTAACAACAGTGGTCTAGTTCAAGTACTGAGACGTTCTGCATTAAATACATATGTTGAACTTGTTTTTCTCAGCGTTTCCACAGCATGTTGGATGATGGGAACCTCTTTCACCTCTTCGTTGGTAACATCTGTCAACAACCTATGGAAAGGGATTTGTTGAAACACACTTAGGACCGTGCTGGGCTAGAGCCCTCCCAGTGGTGGGCCACGAGGAATCAGATCACTCCTGCATTACGATGGTGAGAACTAGTTTTATCCATCAAGCCAGGCCCTGGGACAGAGGGGAAGGTCCCTAGAGGTGCAGAGAACTTGAAACAGGATACAAGTGCTTATTGAGGACTTGGCGCTGCTCCTGGCAGGGAAGAAACGATGTGCTCAGGTAGACCGTTCCCAAGCACAGAGGGGAGCGAGGCAAATGATAGCAATCGGAGATGGTGAGGTAAGAGTTCTATTTTCAGTAAGTGGCCACAGAGGCTAGAATTCACTCTGCAGAAAGTGGGCAGAGGCTGTCCTGTGGAAGGCAGATGGCAAGACGGTTCCACAGTCCATGGCAGGACACATGGGCAGGCTTCCAGGCCAAATGGATGGCTTGGCCTCTGGCGGTTCCAGCTGTTGCTTTTGGTCTTTTCGTATAAACAAAGCTAACATTAGTTTAGAGAAACATTTATATCAATAAGCCCCATGGATGGAACATGTACTTGGAACCGTTTGCATATTACATCACTTTTTGAAAATCACGGATGACACCTGTTTGCACAGTGCTTACTGATTAACTAACTTAAATAAATCACGTATTGAGAATTAATTCATGGGTAAGGAACAACATAAGTCTGTAATATTTTCTCCACAAACAGACTTGGAGTCCATACATATTACGGTTCATAAATATCTAAACAAGGCAGGTAAAAGTATCTTTCAAAAGTAACAGGGAAGAAAATAGAAAAGGAATTATTTGGAGAGAATCAACAGTCATAAAAGGTCATAGAGAAAATCAAACTGGGGATGCAAAACACACTCTGTTCTTTCTGTAGCAACAAAATGCTCTTCCCCACAGGATTCACACACATGACTGTACAGGCTTTTGGAAGAAGTGCATTTTGCCTTATCTTCGGAATAGAGCCTCATTTGTTTTTTCTTATCTCTGTAGCTCTGTCGACAAACAGTTGCTTCCTCTTCAAGGAAGATGTGTTCACATGATAACTCTCAATGGTGGCACGTGGAGAATCACATAAGGTTGACACTCGTGTAGTTTCTGTCCATCAGATGACTTCCACCGGCTCTGTATTTCCTAGTTCCTATCACATCGATGCAGGATCCTAAAACTTGAGTTTTGACAACGAAATATGCTCAGAATCCATGTTGCCACTTGCAGGCCAAGGACACAGAAACCTCCCATGCAATCCTTTGTCTTTCTTTTCCTGCTGTCTACTGGTGGAATGCATGGGATCTTTCCAAAGATCCTGACACCGTAGGGGCTGCTGGAGCTAAATGGACTGACCGAGAGCATGCATGCATTCTCATATTCCTTTTCCTACTGTAACATGGCATCAAGCCCCAAGTTTTACAAATGAGGCTGTCAAGGCTCAGAGAGGGGCATTAATTTCAAGGTCACATAGGTGAGTGTTGGATTAGGGTCTTGAACCAGGTCATTTGACAGCAGGGCCAGCACATACTTTGTATATTTCACCATGACATGGATCCTAATAGGTCCTCTTGAAGGGCCCTGTACGTCAGCAGCCCCAGAATGGGAGCTCGGGGAGACTTCATTAGGTCTAGGTTTATATATATAGGGTTCCATTTTATCAAACATTTCACTGCTAATACAGTTGTGAAAGGCAATGGACTTTCACTTCCCTAATTGTAGGATCCCGAAGGAGGTGGCACAAAGCACAGAGATATCACTGAAGGGATAGCCTGGCTTAGCACGTGGGTTATTAGGTTTTGCTCAAAGCCTCCTCAGGTTTGATAACTCCCACTTCATTTGATGGCCTTCTATTTTCACTGTGCTCTTTTGAAATGTCATTCTCCATGTGCCCTACATAGGAGAAAATTCTATTATGCAAAATAACTCCACTCGAAATGACATCACCACGTCACTTCACCTTTCCCGACCTCTTATATTTCACCCCCAGCCTTCTGCAAACATAATTCAAAATGAATATTGCCTCTTTCATCAAGCCAGGAATTTGAGGCTTTGTTTGAAATCACTTCAGCATATTCTCTAGGCCAAAGGTGAAGAATGACAAAATGAGACCAGATCATCCTGAAATGTTGGGTCCCTGATGCTCCCCAGCTCCCACAAGCTGACATTTCCCAGCTACCCAAATTGCCCAACACCCAGACTCCTCCTACTGCTTGTCCTGCTTCCTTCCTTTTATCAGACTTGAGCTTATCTTTTTAGGAATGAAACTTCCAAGAAACATTGGCTTCTACGTGAATTTCAGTTTCTGGATCTACTTAGCACCGAAGCCTGGGCCTGCCAGTCTGGTGTCTCTGAGGCTAAGGAGTTGTTTGATGAGGGGCAACTGCTCCCCTGACTATCTGGTAGTGGGTTCCCTGTGTCAGGGCATCCGTACTGTGAAAAAGTGAAATTCTTAGATTGAATCTGGAGTCCTGGGAAGGGGCTTAGCATCATTTTAAGAACAAGGAATGGAATAAAAACATTTAATATGAGTGTTACCTCTTGTTGATGGTAAGACTTGTTTCTAGACCAACTTTCTTACAGAAGTTGTGAGTCATGACTCAGCAGAAAAGAAGGACATGATTGAGTTTGCTGATGGCCACCAAGGATGACATTAGATACTGGGCTTATGTGCCATTTGCCAACCCAGACCTAGTTAAATTTTTCACAGCACAGAATAGGAAATCAAGGCTCCAAAGAATTTGTATCAAAGAGACAGATTTTGGTGCCAGATATAGCAATGCCTGAATCCTCTATCCTATAACTTAGGTTTCTGAGTTTTATTTTATTTGTATGTGATAATGCAGCTAACGTTATTCTCCCCACATGCTGGTGGTGATCATTAAACAAAATCACGCATGTGAAATTGTCTATCATAGTTTGTAATTCATGGTCTTTTATTTTTAAAATTATTATTTTTGTAATCAGTGGTCTTTTATTTTTTTAAGAATTTATTGATTTGAGAGAGAGAAAGGGAGAGAGAGAGCATGAGTGGGGTCAGGGGAGGGCAGAAGGAGAAGAAGAAGCTGATTCCCTGCTGATCAGGGAGCCTGATGTGGGATTCATTCCCAGGACCCTGAGGTCACGACCAGAACCAAAGACAGATGCTTAACAAACTGAATAACCCAGGTGCCCCAATCGTCTTTTTAAATAAGTATTAGCTTCTTCTCTTTGTAGGAAACAAACAAACTGTATTATGGAGGGCACACATTGCATGGAGCACTGGGTGTGGTGCAAAAACTATGAATTCTGTTACGCTGAAAAGAAATGAAATTAAAAAAACAAAACAAAGAACAAACAAACTTGAAATGGGACGTATAAGAGTGTCCTTCTTCTTTTCCCCATAACATCCGTGCATCTCAGTTCAGTTTCAAGGAATCACCTCATTTCTGTCTTTAACTGAACATAACATAGTGTCCCACGACAAAAGACTCTCATATAGCAAATACTTACTGAGAGCCTTGTGTACGACAGACCTAAAGAAGACAGATAATTCATTTTCAAGGAGTTATATGACCAACATTGTAGGTTACATAACTAGAAAATCATATTGACTTCTGGAAATGAAGCTCTGGATTGCTGTCTCAGAATGTGCTCTGAATTTATTCTAAGGTAATTTCCCAGAGATCGTGCACTAAGGATTTGAAATCTTCAGTCTGGGTGTTTTGTTATAAAGAGGTTCCAACTCAGTTTTGAGAAATGAGATCAGAACTATAAGGGGCTGCAATCCCATTCACCCCAACCATAAACGATGAGGATCTGAAGCTGGAGTGGATGGCAGGAGCAAAGACGTCGCTCTTGTCTGTGTTCTATGTGGCTGGAATAGCATTAGCTACAGTATCAGTGCCCTGTGTATGTGAGGGAGGCCCTTCAGAAGTGCCAGCGTGTCTGGAGAGAGGAAGAAATTTGGCGTGGTCCATGGAACAACACTCGAGAAAGGCCATTTGGTGGTATTGGCCATCATATGATTTGGAACCAGAGATGTTTATTGTTACTCTAGCTTTTTTTTTTTTTTTTGCTTTGCTTTTCCCTGGATGCTAGTTTCTGCTTCATTCTCTCAGGAGGTGTTTATGGAGGGCAAGGAGTAATGATAGAGACCATAGGCAACTTTGAACTCAGTCTTTTTTTTTTTTTTTTTTTTGTCCTCATGGCTAAAGGTGGGACGGAGGGTATTGGTGTTGGAATCACCCATCCTTAAAGAGGAGACAGAAGAGCAGGCTGTGGGGGCCTTGATGAAGATGGGAGATCTGAGAACTGGCATTTAGATCTCAGGTTCATGAAGAAAGAGGCCTGGAAAATGTGAAGAAGTGAATTTGAATTAGGATGATCCCAGGTTGCTAATGACCCCAAATAGTAAGTCAAAGAAATGGGAAAAAAGATCCTATTTAGAGGAAAGTAATGTCACCGCAGTTTTCAAATTATTCCCTTTAATAATTTAGAAAGACAGTGTCTAGCACAAACCCAGAGAGCAGCAGACACACAAAGGAATAGGATAGCCCAAACAAGAACCAGCAAAAGAAAGGAACATGGGGTCTCCAGATAATTTAATAATCATATACAGACTAAAAAGCAATGATGTTTATTACAGTGTTCATGAAATGAAACCAAGCCTGAAAATTTTGGTAAGAATTTTGACAAACTGGAAAAATATGAATAACCAGCAGTCACATAAAAAACACATTGTTAGCACTCAAGATGCCCCCTCATGTTCCTTTGCAGCCACTGTCCCTGCATAAATAGTCACTCCTGCTAGCACCACTTGGTTTTAGCCATTTTTCTCCTTTCATAAGTGAATGCATGTCCTGTGAACACACTTGTGTCTGCTTCTTTCCCTCAGCACTGTATACACGAGGTTGTATGTATCCGTATTGTACGTGGTTGTGGATTGCTCGTTGTTGTATGGTGTTCTCCTGGGTGAATAGACCATCACAAATCTATTCTCCATTGACGGGCATTAGCTGTTTGCATCTTTTGGCTGTTATCAATAGTGCCACTACCCATATCTGTTGGGGATGTATACGTGGGAAGTAAATTTCTGGGTGATTGGTCTGTCCCATGTCTAGTTTTAGTAAGACACAGATAAACAGTTTCTCCCAAGTACTTGTGCCAATTTTGAATCCCTTTAGCTGTGTATAAGAGTTTCAGTTGTTCCACATTCTTTTAAAAAAAATTTATTATTGGGGCATGGAGGTCTCAGTGAGTTAAGTGTCTGAGTCTTAACCTCAGCTCAAGTCTTGTTCTCAGAGTTATGAATTTAAGCCCTGCAATGGAGTCCATGCTGGGCATGAAGCCTACTTAAAAAAAATGAATAAGGGACGCCTGGGTGGCTCAGTTGGTTAAGCGGCTGCCTTCGGCTCAGGTCATGATCCCAGCGTCCTGGGATCGAGTCCCACATCGGGCTCCTTGCTCGGCAGGGAGCCTGCTTCTCCCTCTGCCTCTGCCTGCCACTCTGCCTGTGCTCATTCTCTCTCTCTCTGACAAATAAATAAAATCTTAAAAAAAAACATTAAAAAATGAATAAAAAATGCCAAAATTTTTTTATTATTGAAATGTAGTTAATGTATAATGTTATGTTAGTTTCAGCCTACAATATAGCGATCTGACAAGTCTATGCATTTTGTGATGCTCACCACGATCTATCACCATACTACATTATTACAACGTTATTGACTGTGTATCCTGCGCTGTACTTTTCATCTCCATGACAAGCCTATCTTCTCACTGACAGCCTGAACTTCTTAATCCCCTTCATCTCTTTTACCTATCCTCTACCTTCCTCCCCTCTGGCCATTTGTTCTCTGTATTTATAAATCTGTTTCTCTTTTGTTTGTGTGTTTCTTTTGATTTTAGATTCCACATATAAGAGAAATAATATAATTTGTCTTTTTCTGACTGATTTCACTTAGTATAATGCCCTCTAGATCCATCTATGTTGTCACAAATGGCAAGATCTCATTCTTTTTATGGCTGATTAATATTCCATTCTTTCTCTCCCCCTCTCTGTCCCTCTCTACACAGACCACATTTTCTTTACCAGTTCATTTTTTCACAGACACTTGAGTTGCTTCCTCATCTTGGCTATTATAAATAATGCTGCAGTAAACATAGGGGTATAGATACCTTTTCAGATTAGTGTTTTTGTTTTTGGTTTGGGGGAGGAAATACCCAGTAATGGTATCATATATTAATTCTATTTTTATTTTTTTGAGGAACCACCATACTGTTTTCCACAGTGGCTATACCAGCTTGCATTCCCATGAACAGTCCACAAGAGTTTCTTTTTCCCTACTTCTTCACCAGTACCTCTTTGTGTGCATTTTTTATTTTAGCCATTCTGACAGGTGTGAATTGATATCTCATTGTGATACCTCATTGCATTTTCCTGATGATGAGTGGTATTGAGCATCTCTTCATGTCTCTTTTGGTCATCTGTGTATCTTTGGAAAAATATTTATTCGTGTCTTCTGCCCATTTTAAAATCAGATAATGCCTTTTTTTTCTTTTTGGTTTTAAGTTGTATCCATTCTTTATATATTTTTTAATATGAAACTCTTATTGGATCTATCATTCACAAATATCTCCTCCCATTCTACATTACATTTTGTTTTGTTGGTGAATTCCTTTACTGTGAAAAGGCTTTTTATTTTAATGTAATTCCAATAGTTCATTTTTGCTTTTGTTTCCCTTGTCTGAAGAGACATATTCAGAAAAAAGTTGTACAGAAGATGAACTAACTTATGTTTTCTTTTGGAAATTTTACTTCTAATATTTGTGTCTCTAATCTATTTTAAGTTTATTTTTGCATAAGTTATAAGAAACAGGTCCAAAGGGGGAAAAAAAAAAGAAGGTGGTCCTGTTTCATTCTTTCATTTGTAGCTGTCCAGTTTTCCCAACACTGTTTATTGAAGAGATTATCTTTTCCTTACCTTCTTTGTTGAGGATTAATCAACTATACATGTATGGGTTTATTTCTGGGCTCTCTATCCTGTTCTCTTGATGTATGTATCTGGTTTTGTGCCAGTACCATACTGTTTTAATTACTGTAGCTTTGTAGTGTATCTTGAAATCTAAGAGCGATACCCATAGATTTGTTTTGAACTTCATTCTTATGTTTTGCTAGCCAAAGAGAAAAAGAGTATCCTCTTCTATCTGGAATTTAACAAGTCTTAGAGAAGGCATCTGATTATTATGATTTGAGTCATGTGCTTATCCTTGAATTATGCCTAAGACTGGCCCACACTGAGTCATGTGCTATGACTGCCAGTCCCTGCTAGAACCAGTTGGGTTGAAGAAGTATTCATTAAATTTAGGGGTAGAAATGGATGGTGCTCTTCTAAATAAACAAAATAATATCTGCTTCAGTGAAGACATCCAAATTCCATTTACAAGGGGGAAAACAGTGAAGATTCTATCCAGAGGGATAGAGTATATTGTCTTTGGTATGTCCTGGGTTATGTCTGGTACTCTTGTAGCAGAGTCAAAGGAAAACAAAAAATTATACCCTGAACAAAAAGATGAACAGAGTAATAGGAGAAAGTAAAGAAAAAGGATATGATTGGAAATTATAATTTATAATGGACCATTGTCTCATAAGAGAAATTCTAAGGATTTCCTGACTGTTTCAATATATTTTTCTATTGAGGTTAAGTTTACATAAAATTAACCTTTATTAAGTGAACAATTCAGTGGAATTTAATACGTTCACCATGTTGTGTAGCCATGATCTCTAATTTGAAAACACTTTCCTTTTCATCCCCCTGAAATAGCCCCCCCCACCATTAAGTAGTTACTCCATTCCAATCTCCCCCCATTTCGGGCAACAATCAGTCTACTTTCTATTTTTATGTATTTACCATTTTGGAATCTTTTGTATAAATGGAGTCCTACAAAATGTGACCCTTTGTGTCTGACTTCTTTCTCTTAGTGTAATGTTTTCAAGGTTCATTCATGTCATAGTCTGTTTCAGTACTTCATTCCTTTGTGGCTGAATAATATTGTAATATGTAGATTTATCACATTGTTAAATTCATTCATCTTTTAATGGACATTTGGGTTTTGATTATTATGAAGAGAGCCACTATGATCCATTGTGTACATATGCTGGTTTGAATACCTGTTTTGAATTCTTTTTGGGTCTAAACTTAGAACTGGAATTACTATGTCATGGGATAATTCTATGGGTAAAGTTTCTGAGAATTTGATGAAGCTGCTTTCTCTAGTGGCTGTCATATTTTATATTCCTACCAATAGTTTCCTACAATAAATTTATCTGTGCCTTCACCAATAGTTATTTTGTTCAGCTTGAGTTATTCTTCTTATGTATTTTTATTATGTTCAGTTGGCCAACATAGTACCTTATAAGTTTTTGATGTAGTGTTCAACGATTAATTAGTTGCTTATAACACCCAGTGCTCATCACCACATGTGCCCTCCTTAATATCCATCACCCTGTCACCTTCACCCCTAACTCCCCTCCCCTCTGAAACTCTCAGTTCGGTTCTTGGAGTCCAGAGTCTCTCATGGTTTGTCTCCCCCTCTGATTTCCTCCCATTCAGTTTTCCCTCCCTTCCCATGTGGTCCTCCACGCTATTCCTTATGTTCCACATATGGATGAAACCATACAAAAATTGTGTTTCTCTGCTTGACTTATTCCACTTAGCATAATCCCCTCCAGTTCTATCCATGTCGATGCAAATAGTGGGTATTCATCCTTTCTGATGGCTGAGTAATATTCCACTGTATATATGAACCACATCTTCTTCACCCATTCATCTTTTGAAGGGCCTCTCAGCTCCTTCCACAGTTTGGCTATTATGGACATTGCTGCTATGAACATTGGGGTACATGTGCTCCTTATTTTTATTATGTCTCTATCTTTGGGGTAAGTACCTCTTAGTGTATTTGCTAGGTCATAGGGTAGCTCTATTTTTAACGTCTTGGGAAACCTCCATACTGTTTTCCAAAGTGGCTGTATCAGTGTGCAGTCTCACTAACAGAATAAGAGGGTTCCCTCTCTCCACATCCTTGCCAACACTTGTTGTTTCCTGTCTTGTTACTTTTTGCCATGATATCTCATTTTGGTTTTGATTTGTATTTCCCTGATGGCTAGTGATGTTGCACAGATTTTCCATGGAAGTCTACATGTGCCTGGTTTAAATGACTACTTTTAGATTCATTCTTCAGATGTAATCAATTTCAATATGGACCACATTTTCACATATTGCTTTTTTGTTAACAATTTTTTTCTACATACCTTCCATGGCTTGGAAAAATCTTTACTTCTTTTCAATGGGAATGAAATAGTTGAAAAATGTTATTTTCTTACGTTATATTTAATGTGCTCTCCTGTAGGTCAACATGTTTCAGAAGGATTTTAGGAGGTTTTATATGGAAGGGAAGAAACTGGTAGAGTAGCTCTGTACTTGAGGCTTCCAAAAATGCAGCTTCCCCCTGCCCCCACAAAAAATGAAAAGACATTCCAGCTGTGGTTAGCAAACTCTCTAGACTCTTTCGGAATAGATTATATGCCTGATTAGATCTGTGATTAAAGATGCCACTGGAGAACAAGGGCTCCATTTAATGTCAGGCGTGCATTACTTTTGTTATGCTATGTGGTAGATATTTTTTGATGATGGCAAGAGATTCTTCTTCTTGGATTTGCCATGAAAACCTTACTTTTCAAAAATGTAGTCTTTGGCATGGCATCAAAGCACCTGCATTCTCCTTCGGTGGAGATGCTTCTTGGGAGTTCCTTCTTACTAAGTCAAAATGGACATGGCGTGAAACCCTATTGCATTTATCTGCGTGACAACCACAATCCACTCTCTTACTAAAAGAAGCAAACATGTTCCATTTTGAAAGGAATGGGGGGGGGCAGGAATGGAGTCAAGTATCGCCATCTCACACCCAACTCCTAATTTGTGTCTCTTGAATCATTGTGGGTGAGACAAAGGCAGGGACAGAAAAAAAAAAAAAAAAAAAAGAAACAACTTCAAGTATCTGCGACTGACTCTGATGCCAAGGAGACTTTTATGACACCATTGAACAAAATGTGAGCCTAAATGTTAAATCATCTCTGTGAGTGTTGATTTGCCTGCTGAGGTGAAGATGCTAGAAGGGACTGGGCAGGTCTGAGTAGATCTGGATAAGCCATTGGAACAGGTCTCCTTTCCTAGCACATCTAGGCTCTGATACTAGAAATTAAGCTGTTCATATAAATGGAGCTAGGGAGCTAGCGCTGTGGGTATTCGAGCTACGTAGCCACACACTTGATGTCTGCCACTTGCCGGAATGCTATTCTTTCTGTTTAAGGATTTAATTACCTCTTAATTACCTCTTAATTATTACAGTAAGTAGGGGGAAGGGCAGAGGGAGACAGAGAATCTTAAGCAGGCTCTGATGAGGGGCTGTATTGGAAAACCCTGAGATCATGACCTGAGTGAAATCAGGAGTTGGATGTGTAACCGACTGAGCCCCCCAGGTGCCATTCAGGCTTTAGTTACCTCTCCGTGGAAATATAGACAGGCTAACAGTTGAACTTATTGCAAATAACTTTTGCATGTGTGAATGAGCATTTGAATTTCAGGGTTCTGACATTCTAAGAACTGGTTCTGGTTCGGGGAAAACTGAAGTTTGAAGAGAGGCAGGGGCACAGTGTAGGGAGGCCTGGGATGGGGAATGATTGCTCCTAAAGTTTTCTCAGCTTACCTGAGAAACTTACTTCCTCTTATTGCTGAGAGGCAAGATTCCGTGTCACTTTATCCACCACTAGGAGAGCATAGAGGAAAGAGCACCGAGCTTGGAGTCAGAAGAGCTCTCAGTTACCAGCTGTGTGATTTTAGAGAAGTCATTTGATCCCTCCAAGCTTCTGTGTCCACAGCTGTAAGACATGGCTAATACTTCTTTGTTGCATTGATGTGAGGATTAAAAGAGCCAACACATATAAAGCACTATATAAATGTATTTCTATTATTATCTGAGGTCTTTAAAACAGCAGAGGTGAGGTGTAAAATCTTGCAATCCACTCATTAGCTCTGTCAGTGGAGAGAAGAAGGGATTAAATCTGCCAGGTACTAAGCTTTGAGTTTGATTTAAGTTCTTTCCTCACACTCCCCTATTTGCAAAGAGTTTTCTTCCATTGTTGAGAGTCACTGAAGCTTGGGCCAATGACTTGTGTTGACAAGTCATTAAATAAAGTCATAAGCACCTGGCTCCAATGTCTGATTGCCCAACAGCATCTCCAGGGCCTACCAGATTGTGTGCAGTGTTGGGGGGAACCCTTCTCTCCCTCCCATGGGCACTGACTGGCCTGGAGGAGATAGAGGCTGGACACTGTTAACCCTGCTTTTTTTTTTTAATTTTTTTTATTTGACACAGATCACAAGGAGGCAGAGAGGCAGGCAGAGAGAGGGGCCCTTAACCATGCTTTTAAAGATAAAGAAGATTGAAGCATTAGTGACTTGAGCTTTCAAATGTGCTTACTGTTTTTACCAGAGGTACAGTCTTTCTTAACACTGTAGGGATGCCTGGGTGGCCCTATATATCTTTTTTTTTTTAAACGAATTAGCATTTTCATATTCTTTGGGTCAATACCCTGTATTAGAATTACTAGATCATATGGCATTTCTAGTTTTAATTTTTTGAACTTAAAAAAAATTTTTTTTTATTAACATAAACATATAATGTATTTTTTGCCCAGGGATACAGTTCTGTGAATCGTCAGGCTTATACACTTCACAGCACTCACCATGGCATATAACTTCCCCAAAGTCCATAACCCAACCACTCTTTCCATACCCAACTCCCCCCCGGCAACCCTCTGTTTTTTGAGATTAAGAGTCTTTTCTTACGGTCTACCTCCCAATCCCATCTTGTTTCATTTTTTCCTTCCCTGCCCCCTAAACCCCCCACTTTGCCTCTCAAATTCTTTATATCAGGGAGATCATATGATAATTGTCTTTTACTGATTGACTTATTTTTCTCAGCATAATACCCTCTAGTTCCATCCATGTTGTTGCAAATGGCTAGGTTTCAATTCTTTGGATGGCAAATTTCTGTACATTGTGTTATGGAAAATCTGATGATGACTTTAATTTTAAAATCTTGTAACATTTACTTACATTTAAAGTTATCTATCTTATCTTTAGTTGAATATTTTCTTTTGGAGAGATTGTATATTTTAAAATACTGTTTAGAGTCTATGAGCATATATTACATTTAAAAATATATATATAGCTTCTGAAATATCACTGCAATCACTTCCCTTCTTAACAGTATAATAAATGCTTAGTTGTGATATGAAAAAAAAATGCATAGTATTTCTCTCTCTCTCTCTCTCTCTCTCTATATATATATATATATACCACATCTTCTTTATCCATTCATCTGTTGATGGACATCTAGGTTCTTTCCATAGTTTGGCTATTGTAGACATTGCTGCTATAAACATTCGGGTGCACGTGCCCCTTCGGATCACTACGTTTGTATCTTTAGGGTAAATACCCAGTAGTGCGATTGCTGGGTCATAGGGTAGCTCTATTTTCAACTTTTTGAGGAAACTCCATACTGTTTTCTAGAGTGGCTGCACCAGCTTGCATTCCCATCAACAGTGTAGGAGGGTTCCCCTTTCTCCACATCCTCACCAGCATCTGTCATTTCCCGACGTGTTAATTTTAGCCATTCTGACTGGTGTGAAGTGGTATCTCATTGTGGTTTTGATTTGTATTTCTCTGATGCCGAGTGATGTGGAGCACTTTTTCATGTGTCTGTTGGCCATCTGGATGTCTTCTTTGCAGAAATGTCTGTTCATGTCCTCTGCCCATTTCTTTTTTTTTTTTTTTAAAGATTTTATTTATTTGACAGACGGATCACAAATAGGCAGAGAGGCAGGCAGAGAGAGAGAGGAAGGGATGCAGGCTCCCTGCTGAGCAGAGATCCCGATGTGGGGCTCGATCCCAAGACCCTGAGATCATGACCTGAGCCGAAGGCAGAGGCTTAACCCACTGAGCCACCCAGGTGTCCATGCCCATTTCTTGATTGGATTATTTGTTCTTTGGGTGTTGAGTTTGATAAGTTCTTATAGATTTTGGATACTAGCCCTTTATCTGATATGTCATTTGTGAATATCTTCTCCTATTCTGTCAGTTGTCCTTTGGTTTTGTTGACTGTTTCCTTTGCTGTGCAAAAGCTTTTGATTTTGATGAAGTCCCAATAATTCATTTTTGCCCTTGCTTCCGTTGCCTTTGGCGATGTTTCTAGGAAGAAGTTGCTGCAGCTGAGGTCAAAGAGGTTGCTGCCTGTGTTCTTCTCAAGGATTTTGATGGATTCCTATCTCACATTGAGGTTGTTCATCCATTTTGAGTCTATTTTTGTGTGTGGTATAAGGAAATGATCCAGTTTCATTTTTCTGCCTGTGGCTGTCCAATTTTCCCAACACCATTTGTTGAAGAAGACACTGTCTTTTTCCCCTGGACATTCTTTCCTGGTTTGTCAAAGATTAGTTGACCATAGAGTTGAGGGTCTATTTCTGAGTTCTCCATTCTGTTACATTCATCTATATGTCTGTTTTTTTGTCCATACCATACTGTCTTGATGATGAAGCTTTGTAATAGAGCTTGAAGTCTGGAATTGTGATGCCACCAACTTTGGCTTTCTTTTTCAACATTCCTCTGGCTATTTGAGGTCTTATCTGGTTCTATGCAATTTTTAGGATTATTTGTTCAATTTCTTCAAAAAATGGATGGTATTTTGATAGGGATTGTATTAAATGTATAGATTGCTTTAGGTAAAGCATAAAGATTTTCACAATTTTTGTTCTTCCAATCCATGAGCATGGAACATATTTCCATTTCTTTGTGTCTTCCTCAATTTTTTCATGAGTACTTTATAGTTTTCTGAGTACAGATTCTTTGCCTCTTTGGTGAGGCTTATTCCTAGGTATCTTATGGTTTAAGGTGCAACTGTAAATGGGATTGACTCCTTAATTTCTCTTTCTTCTGTCTTGTTGTTGGTGTATAGAAATGCAACTGATTTCTGTGCATTGATTTTATGTCCTGATGCTTTACTGAATTCCTGTACAAGTTCTAGCAGGTTTGGAGTGGAGTCTTTTGGGTTTTCCACATAAAGTATCATATCATCTGCAAAGAGTGACAGTTTGACTTCTTCTCTGCGGATTTGGATGCCTTTAATTTCCTTTTGTTGTCTGATTGCTGAGGCTAGGATTTCTAGTACTATGTTGAATAGCAGTGGTGATAATGGACATTCCTGCTGTGTTCCTGACCTTAGTGGAAAAGCTCTCAGTTTTTCTCCATTGAGGCTGATATTCGCTGTGGGTTTTTCATAGATGGCTTTGATGATATTCAGGTAGAGGTATGTACCCTCTACCCCTACATTTTGAAGAACTTTTTTTTTTCTTTTTCTTTTTTTAATTTCTTTTCAGAGTAACAGAATTCATAGTTTTTGCACCACACCCAGTGCTCCATGCAATGTGTGCCCTCCATAATACCCACCACCTGGCTCCCCCAACCTCCCACCCCTCGCCCCTTCAAAACCCTCAAGTTGTTTTTCAGAGTCCATAGTCTCTCATGGTTCATCTCCCCCTCCAATTTCCCTCAACTCCCTTCTCCTCTCCATCTCCCCATGTCTTCCGTGTTATTTGTTATGCTCTGCAAATAAGTGAAACCATATGATAATTGACTCTGCTTGACTTATTTCACTCATCATAATCTCTTCCAGTCCCGTCCATGTTGCTACAAAAGTTGGGTATCCATCCTTTCTGATGGAGGCATAATACTCCATAGTGTATATGGACCACATCTTCCTTATCCATTCGTCCATTGAAGGGCATCTTGGTTCTTTCCACAGTATGGCGACTGTGGCCATTGCTCATATAAACATAGGGGTACAGATAGCCCTTCTTTTCACCACATCTGTATCTTTGGGGTAAATACCCAGTAGTGCAATTGCAGGGTCATAGGGAAGCTCTATTTTTAACTTCTTTTTTTTTAAGATTTTATTTATTTATTTGACAGACAGAGTTCACAAGTAGGCAGAGAAGCAGGCAGAGAGAGAGAGGAGGAAGCAGGCTCCCCACTGAGCAGAGAGCCCGATGCGGGACTCAATCCCAGGACCCTGGGATCATGACCTGAGCTGAAAGCAGAGGCTTTAACCCACTGAGCCACCCAGGCATCCTTTTTTTTTTTTTTTTAAGATTTTATTATTTTTAACTTCTTGAGGAATCTCCACACTGTTCTCCAGAGTGGCTGCACCAACTTGCATTCCCACCAACAGTGTAAGAGGGTTCCCCTTTCTCCACATCCTCTCCAACACACGTTGTTTCCTGTCTTGCTGATTTTGACCATTCTAACTGGTGTGAGGTGGTATCTCAATGTGGTTTTAATTTGAATCTCCCTGATGGCTAGTGATG